>JBAMMX010000006.1:26950397-27072897 GCA_037126225.1 Dillenia turbinata | reverse complement strand
GGAAAACATTACAGACAATGGCACGTGTTAAGAACCTGTCTGAAAAGCAGTATGCACAAGGAGTGGACCTAAATAACTGCCACCAAATCCAATGGAAACAACATCTGTCAATGTTTTGCCGGTGGCTCCAACCTGAAATACTTAGCAATTAGTCAGCCACTAGAGCAGTTAGGCATCAAATACCAAATTGGAACTTCCAAACTACTTCTAAACTTTACCGAGGATCCACTGTGGACTTTCTCAGAAAAATCATGTATCTTGTCCAGGACATTCCAAACTTCTGGAACTACATTCTTCCCATCACACTGTATAACTGCATCCCTTGGAGCACGAAGAGCTACAGCTCAATTCTCTGTTTTGTTAATCTGCAGGCAGAATACATAAAATAATAAGATAATCAAAAACTCCAAAACAGAATGCCTAAGCAACATTCAGCTCTACCATATATGTGAACAATATTAAGATCAAACAAATCCATGATTTTTTAACTAAAATGAGGCCATAGGCTTCAACCCCCGGGGCCAAAGCAAGCACATAGAACGAGGAAAACCTTTCTTGTGTAAGGCCTTCAAAAGCTAGCCAATTAAAACAAGAAGAGGTCCTCGAGGAACAGCCAAAAAAAATTAAAACAAGAAGAGTAATCAAGCTAAATGGTACCAGAACCACAAGCAAAAAATTATTCCACTGGCAGATACATAGATGAGCAATTCATACCAAAACAATTCACCTCCAATGAAGACGAATAAATAACTACAAGGACAAGGACTTACACGCTCGCCACTAAACATGCTGTTAACCTTTTCTTTGAGATGCGCCTCCTGCAATGAATACACAAGAATAATAATAGACTATACCGTTCCAATTTTTGCCAACAAACCAATGAACCATACTACTAACCTCTGCCAGTTTGAAAAGTTTCTCAAAGGTCTCGACGGTGGCAAGCTGGTGTGAGTAATCCAACAGCATCCCATCAAATTCACTGCACATATACATGGTGGACCACAAATTAACAATAGTAGTAATTAAAAAATAAAAAAGACGCAGATACAAGGTGACTGCAACAAATAGAAAAATCATGCACCATCATTGATCTGCGTCGATCAGGATCACTCATCAGATCCCGTAAATGAGTTTTCTTAATCTCCTCAACATGGGCCTACAAATTCCCCAAGAAAAAATTTAAAAGAAATAAAGAAAAATAAAACCCCACAATAAAAACATAGACCAATTTATGATGACACGGACTAGAAAATGAACAGAGAGAATTTACCTTCAAGTCATTCCAAGCCTCTGTTTCCCAAATTAAAGCAGAAGAAACCATCTGTAATTATTTGAAACCACTTTTACTTTTAAGTGTTAGGACCGGCCAGGGTGAATAGAAAGTTAATCAGAAATTTTTTTAATAATTCAATTGATAAATAACAAAATATAGGATTTAAATAAATAAAAAAATAACAGAATTTAAATAAAGAAAGAGATAAAATTTATATAGTTCGGTCAAATAGACCTACGTTCACGGATGAGAAATGAGCAAAATTTCATTAAAAAATAAGATTATAAATGTTTTAAAAAAGTATTCCTAAACCCTAAATAATTACCATATAAAAGAGATAATAAAATGAGATCTTAAAAAGTCGTAATATATTTTATTAACTCATTTGAACTGACGATATCTAAACCATAACCCAAAGTCATTTATATATGAAAACTTGAAGGCTGCTTCTCCAGAGAAGCAACTTGGGATTGAGAGAAAGTCAAAAGAGGGCTCCATTTTCGGTGTGGGACAAGCCATACTCAACAAATCTTCATCCTAACGAGTTTCAATATTAACAAATAACAAATCTCAAATCTATTCCATCTTCTTCACAAAAACCGCAATGAGCTAATCAACAGTATCGGATATCAAACAAAACAAATCCAATCATTACTTGAATTTATAGACTGAATGAGATTTCATAAACAAATTTGAGAAATTATCGTTTAAATTCGAACAAATAATTACACACACCATACTGTCAACTGCACTAAAATATAGAATTTGTATCAAATTCTCCACTTCAAATGACTGTAATATCTGAGTGGCAAATAGTCGAAAAAGGCTAACAAACGAAGTACTCACAAACTTGGCATTTTCATGCCAAAATTTGTAAAATAATTATTCTGGATCAAGAATAATTTTTCAACTCCACGATCTCTCTTAATTTTTAAACCAAGAATCTTCTTAATTGCTCCCAAATTTTGAATATTAAATTCACTGCTTAATTGCAACTTTAAAGTGAATATTTCTGACAAATTATTAACAACAATAAGCATGTTATCAATATAAAACAGCAAATAAACAAATGATTTATCACTTAATTTTTGAAAAAAACAAAACTGTCAAACATGCTTCTCAAATAATCATCCATGAAGATCAACAAATGCTTGATATCTTTTTTAAACCGAAAACGAGATGGTCTTCACAAATCTGAACAAATGTCAGAATCAGATACCGATGATGAGGCTGCAACTGAACAATAATAGTAGATCCCTGCAGAGATACAATTTAGCAGACCTGTAATCTTTCATAATAATAAGAGCACTATAAAACACATTTATAACTCCACCTTCAACTGTGTATCTGCATCCAAAAACTTCTAAGAAGTCTAAAGAAATGAGATTTTTGTTCAAATCAGGAACATATCTAACATTAGTGAGCGTCCTCACAATACCATCATATATTTTAATTCGAACTGTACTCTTACCAACAATATTAGAAATAGTATCGTTTCTCATAAAAAAAATTTCACCATTAACAGATTTATAAGTGGAAAACAAATCTCTATTGGGACACATATGATAAGAACAAGCCGAATCCAAAATCTATTCAGTTTTAGAGGTTATCCTGTCATCAGTTATACAGAAAATATCTTTATTTTTCTCATTTGCCACAACAGTAGTCTTGCAATTTCAATATTTTTCTCATCAAATTTTTTCTTTTGTTTATTTTTTAACTTAAAGTAATTGGACTTAATGTATTCCAATTTGTGACAATAATTACACACCAAATTTTTATGCCTAGATCTACTATTCTCAAATTTTCTTTTATCAGTTCTGCCTTTAATAACAAAGCAATGAGTTTGACAACTATTAATTTCCCCAATAATGTCCCTATCAATCTGCTCCTTAGATTTTAAAACAGATTTTATTTTCTGATACGAAATGGTTTCTTTACCATAAATCATAGTATCACAAAAATACTTAAAAAATTAAGGAAGATGACACAATAACAAAAGGGTCCTATCCTCATCATCAATTTTTGAATCTATATTCTCCAAATTCAACAGAATCAAATTTATCAAGATAAGAGAGTATAAATGTACCATCTACCATACGCAGTATATACAGACTTTGTTTCAGATAAAGTCTGTTCTCAACTGTTTTCTTCATATACAAAGTCTTAAGTTTATCCCACATAACCTTAATCGTGGTCTCTATAACAACCTCCCACAAAATCTCATCAAAGAGATTCAAAATAATCTCAGATCTCACCCTTTTATCTATCGCAGCAAATTTGAATCTGTCATATTGATTGATTTAGCCTTTACTCCTTGTAATACTAAATCAACTCCGTCCTAAATCAAAATGATCTCTATCTTAAGTTGTCATATACCGAACTTAATATTTCTGTCGAATTTCTCGAACACAATTTTTGTTATTGTCATATTGTCAAAAATAATTGGCTAAAAACTTTCTCAAAATAGCTAAAATAGCTCTAATACCAATTTGTTAGAATCGATCCAAAACGAATAGAAAGTTAATTAGAGGTCTCTTTGACAACCCAATAGACAAATAACAAAATATAAAATTTAAATAAATAGCAAAAATAAAATGACAGAATTTAAATAATGAAAGAGACAAAATTTACGTGATTTTGTCAAATAGACTTACGTCCACAAGTGAGAAAAGAGTAGAATTTCACTAAAGAAAAAATTATAAATGCTTTATGAAAGTGTTCCTAAACCCCAAATGATCACCATACAAAAGAAATAACAAAATAAGATTTTAAAAGATCGCAACAACATTTTACAAACTCACTTAAGTTGATGAAGCCTAAACCATAATCCAAAGTCACTTATTTATATATGAAAACTTGAAGGTTGCTTCTCCGAACAAGCAGTGTGAGATTGAGAAAAAGCCAAAAGGAGGGCTCCTTTTTCGGTGTGGGACAAGCCACACTCAAAATTAAATAATCAAAATACTTGACAAAATGCAAACCCTAACGGCTATGTTTTTATGATTAGCGTGGATGGAAAGCAAAACCCTAATAAGCAAATTCAAGATCACATTCAAGAATCTAACAAAGAAATCAATCGTTTTGGCTTAGAAAGAACGCAAAATTGGATAGCGGTGGATGATTTGAAAGAAAATCTGAAATCTCATTTCAGACAGAGAGAGAGAGAGAACCTTGAAACAAGAAAATCTAATTATAGGGTAGAGATAAAGAAACAAGCAAGAATGCAAAATTGTGATCTTAATCACAGAAATCTGAAATTTAAAAAAAAAACGATTCGCTTCGTTGAAAGAAAATTAAAATTCAAAATCGCATTCAAGAATTTAACAAAGAAATTAATCATTTTGGCTTAGAAAGAATGCTAGCGGCCGATGATTCGAAAGAATATCTGAAATTGCATTTCAGATATAGAGAGAGGAGAGAGAGAGAGAGAGAGGACCTTGAAACAAGAAAATCTAATTACACAGGAGAGATAAAGAAAAAAGCAAGAACATAAAATTGTAGTCTTAGTCACAGAAAATCTGAAATTATAAAAAAAGAAAAAGAAACGATTTGCTTCGTGAAAAGAAAATCAAAATTCAAGATCGCATTCAAGAATCTAACAAAGAAATCAATTGTTTTGGCTTAGAGCGAACGCAAAATGGGATAGCGGCAGATGCTCAGAAAGAAAATCTAAAATCATATTTCAGAGTTTTGTACGGATATAATTTTAAAAACTAAAAAAAAAAATTAAAACAACACTAGACAGAAAGAAATTTCATTCTTAACACCCACATATTAAGTTTTCAAAACTCGACATGTACTGTTTATGTAAATAATGCATATCAAGTTTTAAAAACTCGACATGAATGACATTGTTCACGTGAACAGTGTCATGTCGAATTTTGAACACTCAACATGATACTGTTCATCTATTTTTAATATCGGGTTTTGAAAACTAATATTATACTGTTTAAGTGAATAGTATATGTCGGGTTTTCAAAATCGGACGTGTGAGTACTAGAAATTGAATTTTTTTTCCTCTAATATTGTTTTAAAATTTTAAATTTTAAAGTTATATACCAATATTTTTTCATATTTCAAATATCGAGAGAGAGAGAGAGAGGACCTTGAAGATGGAAACCGGAAAATTTCTTTTTTGGGGGGGCCCCCCCGGGGGCGGGGGAAGAGAGAGAGGATAAGGCAAAGTATCGTCTTCATTTTTATTTTGTTTGTTTTTCATTTTTTTTCGGATATTTATATTGTTGGGAGAGTATGGAATTAGAACGTAGGGATGTCCCTGTCCTTGGCACGTGAGATGGGTCACGTGAAGTTTAAGAGGACGGCTGGCAATGCGATGGGAATTAGTGCGGGACAGGGCTCCCTCATTCTTCTTTTCTTTCTGTTTTATATTTTAACAACTTACTATTTTTTATTTTCTCGAATTTAATTTTCAATCATTTCTGAATTTTTTTCCCATTATTATCTAAATTTAAGAGATGGTAAAATTATTTTATATATTATGACATACAACTATTTTATATATTATGATAGCAATATCCGATCTGATAAATAATAAAAAAATCTAATTTATCGAGTTGGATTTTTTCTCATAAATCGATTTATGGTTAGATAAGTTTATAGGATACAAATTTAAATTATAAATAATTTAATCAAATCCAATTCAATAATAATTTATAATTAAATAAAATTTTATTTTAGTATTATATTATTAAATAAAAAAGATTTTTAGGTTGAGTTTCATTTTTATTTCATTCTCGAACAAACATTGCTCCTTCGATCACTGCCTCTCTTTGTCTCTGTCGCATCCTTTGATCATCGCCGATGTCGGCACCCTCACCAGCTCCCCTTCCTCATCTCTCTCTCTCTCTCGCTAACCTCACCAACCTTCATCACCTACACCGACACCTTAATCAACTTCCCTTCCTCATCTCTCTCTCCCCCTACCTCGCCTACCTTCATCGCTGATGTCAGAAAACTGTGCACTCCCCTCTGCCACAGCAAACCCATCTTAATGATTGTAAGCGTGGCTGTAGCCTTTGCAACCCTAACATAATATTTTTTTGAAATTTCTGAATTTTATTTTATAGTCTTTCGATCTTCATTGGTTGCTAAAAATGACTCTCTAACTTGTTATTCATACCAAATGATTTTTTTTTTGCTGTTATTTATACCAAATATTACATTTAGTATGGGTCGACTAGGGTCGGTATAGAATCGAATGGGAAACAATTTTTTAAAGGCATAAAATATATTGAATCAGACCCAATGGGATCGAATCGAATTTAAAAAAAAAAATACGTAGAATCGGATATGATTTTTTGTTTTTTAATTTAAATCGAATTAGAGTCGGATATAGATATTAGAGTTAGAATTTAAAATCAGATATGATATTAACATAACCCGAGTTATAATCAATCCATTGTCATCTCTAGGCTATAGACCACCAAAACAAATATATTTGAAATTAAAAAGAAAAATGAAAAATGGTCTTAATCACAAAAATTTGAAATTGTATTTGAAATTAAAATACAAAAATATCTTGGAATTAAATATATTAGAAGCCCGTAATGTAGTTTTTCCCGTTATAAATTTATCTTGGAGGGACATTTTGGGCATATCCTATATTTTTAGCAAAAATTTGACCGTTAAAAATTATTTTACCTTCAAGTCATTCCAAGCCTCTGTTTCCCAAATTAAAGCAAACGAAGCCACCTGTAATTAATTTGAAACCACTTTTGCTTATCAGCAATGATGATACTCAACAAAACTCAAATCCTAACGGCTATTTTTTGAGTAGCGTGGACTGAAAGCAAGACCCTAATAAGCGAATATTTAATGCAAGACTCTCAATCATATATGGTGTTAATCACAAAATATTCGAATTTCCAAAAAAAAAAAAATGATTTGCCTCGCAAAATAAAAAAATTAAAATTTAAAATCACACTAAAAAATCTAACATAGAAATCAATCGCCCAAAATTGGATAGCGGCAAATGATTAGAGAGAAAATGTGTAATCACATTTCAAACATACATATGGAGAGAGAGATAAGGCATACTGTTGTCTTCTTTCTATTTTGCTTATTTTTTATTTTTTCTCTGTGCTGTAACTGTATATTTATATGGTCTAGAATGATAAATAGGAGATATGAAATTTGAAACAGTTTAGTTATTATAATTATTTTTTTATTTAAAAATTATAAATTTAAATTTTTATGTATCAAAAAAAAATTAATTAGTGTGATGGTGAACTTTAAGAGGATGGGTGGCATTGTGATGGGGATGCGTGCGTGAGAATGCTCCTCCATTCTTCTTTTCTTACTATTTTATATCAACTTACTATTTTTATTTTCCTGAATATTCATGTTTGTCACCATAAAAAATTGTAATTGAAATTAGAAAACAAATCATTCTGTTTCTGTTGCCGGGAATCGAACCCTGATTTTACCATTTATTTAAACACTCCTAGCTTTCACAAAGTGCTTTGTGCCGCCCGGCGAAATTGCGGACCAGCTTCCTGTGCATGAAATGGCAATTAATCACATTTGTATTTTTTCACAAAATCTTGCTACACTGAAAAAAAAAAAAAAAAATTGTTGTTTGAATTCAACATAAAGGTTTGAGCATTCTCAAAAGTAAGATGATTACTTCATTGTATTTGTTTGAAATGTTAAAATTATTTTTGTTGGACTATGGATCGAGTCATTACCAAAAATCAAAATTTAAAATTTAAATAATAATTGCACATATTCTTTTGAATCCTGTTTATATTTTACATTGACTTGCTCTCAAAATCATTACACATTTCTCTTGTTTCTTTTTAAAAAATAAATAACCCTTACCGATTCGTGCAAAAATCTTCTCCTCTTTCTTTTCAATACATCTCTATACTCCCTCCCATTGTCTAGTTGATAGGTCAATGCATAATTCCTCCTCTCAAATCCTTCAATAAGACAACAACTTTTGCTATGAACCTATGTATTAGGAAAAGCATGGTGGAAGAGAAAAAATTTTACTAATTTAAAATAAAATAATAATTTTAAAATATAATTTCAACGGTAAAATTATAATTTTAAATGAGATAAACAATGTCTAAACTTAAAATTTTAAACGGATATAGTCATTGATTTTTTTTTTTAATGTAAATTACAATCATTCATATTAAACTTTTGAAGGTACAAGACTGGCAAATTGCCTCATATCTTGCGCTCGAACGGGTTGAACATCTACTATGTTTAATACTTCAGGAACTGACATGCCACCAGAAATTATGATTTCTGCACCAAAAACAACAAGAGGGTTAAATTAGAACTTGAGATGTATAACACTGGACATGACAATGTGGATGCCGGTGAAAGCTCATACCAATGGCTTCGCGTACGGATAAATTTGGCCTCAAGATGTCCTTTGAACTTAAGAGGAAAGTATCTCCAATGTAGAGGTGGTTTGTAGGCACAAAGACACAACAGAGTTCCTCTGATAAATCCACATTTATTTGAAGAACAACTGTAGAGGTGATAAATCCGAATGCATATTCTCCCATTCGCGGGTGCCTTATGATTGCCACTTCTTTAAATGCATTAGAGTTCTGATCTATATCCCAATGAAATAATATTCATTATTAAGATTATGTCATTTATCTACAATTTTGTCTAGAAAATCCATAATTTTTAGTAAGAAATTGACTTCATACCTGGAGATATTGCTGCACTTATTTGCTTTGAAGAGGAATAAATATAGCTAACAAGAGGCATCTTCTTAATGAACCACTCTCCAAGGCCAAGAACCGTAGCTCCCAACCAAGACGACATGAAAACACCAACTAAGAATATGAAAGCAATAGAAGTAACAAATCCAAGACCTGCAAGAATCGTAAGTGCCAAAACTTTAGCTCCTATAACACCAAAATTTTAGGTTGTGTTTGAATGCAAACTGAGCCATGTCTTTAGAGAGGCTAGAGAGTGTACTGACTGGGAAGAAGTCCCCATGGGCCTCTCCTCCCTCTCGGACATTTTGCCAGTTATTGAGATTTGTCCCTTGGGGCCAGGGTCCTCTTTCCACCAAGAAAAATACCATATATGTATATATTATAATGCATATATCTGATTTATATGAATTTAAGAATAACTTTTTATAACATGACATGTTACACATAACAAATAACAGTGGAACCATTTAACATTGTAAAACTAAATAATTAAATAATTACATATTGGGAGTATGATTGAAATAGAAAGGTCACTTTATATGGGAAATATTAATCGTTGTTCATATTAGGTCTTTGGTTGCCATTTGAGAAATGCCAGAATCTTTATGCATCCTATGATATACTGTTAATGAATAATATTATCTATAGAAATTCCAAAAAGAAAAAAAAAACATGAAAAATTAGATGAAGCAGTTACCGAAAACGTTGATTCCAAGATAAAGATAGATTGGCGAGAAGAATCCATCCACAAAATGAAAGAAACCCCAGGTGATGTAGAACGTAATTGCTATTGGTAGCAGAATAACGCTGCAATTAAAATCAATTCAATAAATAAAAAATGAAATAATGACATAATCAATAATTATGAGACATATACGATTATGATTATGATCATCAAATCAGGTCTGAGGAATTTGTTCTTGATTGTAATGAAATTACCATCCAGTCACGAACTTTTCCCAAACCCAGCTGCGAATGACTTTAGAAAATGCCTGTGTGCCAAGAATTATGAACAAACAAAGAAATCAATTAATTGATAGAGAGAGAGAGAGAGAGGGAGAGAGGGAGGAGAGAGACACCTCTCTGCCGGAGTGATGAGGTACAGAATTTGAAGTCGCAGAAGTTGATGAAGATTTAGAGCTCCCATTTTGAGTAGAAGCCGATACAGGAATCAAGAGCTCTCCATCTCTCGTCGTCATTCTCTCTCTACATCTCATGTGATCAAGTTTGTTAGGGTTTTGTTCTGCCTTATATCTGACTTTTACCGTTGGATGCAAATATTGGTCGCGTCGGTGTTAAAACACTTACACGTCGTCGTTCTTAAACGACGTCGCATCAAAACTCCACCACCATGCTGCCCTAAACCGTAATTTTTGTCATTGACGGCATCTTCTACCGCTTTGGAAAATGTTAAAAATATTATTTTTTGGAATAAGAATATTTTTCTTAATCAATGTGTTTAAAAAGAAAATCTAATTAAATTAATTTATTATATATTAAAATACTAAATTTGTTCAAACAAATAAAGGGAAAGAAATAATGTTATGAAAGTAACATTTACTCTTTAAAAATATCATTTTTATAATTTTTCTCCTTAAAATTTTCTTCTCCAATCAAATATTATGGAAAATTCTATTTTTGTCAAACTTTTTAGTATTAAAAAGAAATTAAGTAGGGGAAAATCCATATAAAAACACAATGATATGAATGTAGTACAAACAATAAAATCGTTAGACCGAACGTGGATGAAAACATTAGGGATGAAATGGGCACAGAGGCAGGACTCATCTGAGGGAAATTGAAAGATGGGCTTTGTTTGTGGCCATGAGAATATGCAATGCCACAAATGCAAAGTTTCAGAGGATTTTAACATTTTTTGAATTTAACCTTTTTTTGTTTTACAAATATTTGAATCCAAAATCCTCGATAAGAATTATGATATTTTTTGAATTTAACTTGATAAATGAGAAATATGAAACTCGTGGTAGAATTGGATTCTAGAATCAATAGTCACAACTCTAATAATTAATCATTGGCTTCAAACCTCATGAGGGGTTTTGAACAAGAATCTGAATGCAAGGCTATTTATTATTATTATTATTATTATTATTATTATTATTATTATTATTATTATTATTATTATTATTATTATTATTATTATTTTGTGTCCATAGATGAGGTAATTAAGGTGCTACGCCCCCCCCCCCCCGGGCCCGGGGGTGTGGGGGTTTCTGATTCTATACAATCCTTCCTCTTCTTTGGGCAAAAGGTTGGAAGAGATTGGCACGCCTAGTTCCTCCCGACGGTATAAGTTGATTTTGAGTTTTTTTTTTTTTTTTTTTTAAAAAAAAAAGAAAGAACATGAAATCTTTACCAGGAGGAGTATGCATGTACGTGTCTTGCATTGAGCTGTTTTCAGAAAGTTCTAATGTTTTATAAGAGCACATATTTTCAATGAATTTGTTAACGCCCAGGGATATGCGTGATGCAAGGATAATAGAGGTTAAAAATAAAAAAAATAAAAAAAAAAATTACATCCTATATTCATATTTTTACCCCCCAAAAAAAAAAAACAAAATTTTTATACGGGATAACATTTACTTTCAAACTGGGTGGAGGCAAGGTAATACAAGGGAAAATGAAACAAAAATTTTAAAATAAATATATTTATATAGAAAATATCAATTAAATTTATTTTTTAGAGAGAAAATTTTAAAATAAGTAAATTTAGAGAGAGAAAATTTAAAACAACATAAATATTTTAGAGTAAAAAATCGATGTATTTATTTTTAGAGAGAAACTTTTATATCAATACAACAATTATTTAAACTTTCTATCTCAAAAATTGGAGTCGGCCAAACTTTTACATCAATGTATTTAGAAAAAAAAAAGAATTAAATTAATTTTTTGTTAAGAGAAAATAAGGTAGCACTGAAAAAAGAAAAGCATGTTCTGACATTTGTCTCCTGTTTGGGGGAGGAATTGAAGTTTCCCCTCTAACAACAAAACAGCATCTTCCAAACAGCCTGATATCTAAAGATAATATCTTATTTGACCGTTAACCTCCCCTTTGTAGGGGAAATGACACTTTGGTGGTTAGCTGATAAAAAATATTAGGAGCTAACAGACTCTGCATTAGCCTATATTTTATGCATGGCAAACACCGGTAACATTTCTGAGTGGATGGTCACCTTTCAAGGGTAAGAGAAGCTGGCCCTCCTCATTCTTGGATCAAGAATTTCTCGGAGGGGAGGAAATATGAAAACTCATTGATTGAAAAACATGATATTGAAATAAATCATTGGCTTTGACAGCCCACCAGACCGGTAAATCGTATTCTATCACCTGACGGATAGCCTTGTTAAATCTCGAAGTCCCACACACCCCTACACAACTTATGATTTAGCATACCTCCAGATATCTTTTCAGCAATGTCAGGGTGCTGAAGGGAAAGGCTGGGATAGGCTCTCCTTTTGTACGAGATGCACAGGGTTGCTTTTTGACTTGGGTGGCTAATGACTGCATGTTCACAAAGAAAGCACAAAAACTCAGCTTAAATCAACTTCATTAAGAATGAGCATGAATAAAGTTTTGATTGTGAAGCATACCTTACTCAGGGAACCAGGTAAATCAGTTTTGTCAACGTACCTTTCCTAACTCAACACCCCACTGGTCAAAAGAATTGATGCCCCATATGAAACCCTCCACACCAATTCTTTGTTCATAAATTGCCAACAACTGAAAAAGTGAGTAAGAACTTGGAACAATCTGGCAACACAGAATTGAATAAACAGGCAAAGAAACATGACACCAACTGTTTCAGCTGATATTCTAGTTTTGAAGGATCATGTCATCTCAAATGCAAGTTCAGACTGCCACGTTATAAAGAACCCTAGAGCATAACAATTCCTCATGCCATGGTCTGAATAATAAAATCCTTTCAGGCAGTGGAGCAGAAAACTACTCATTGGGATTTCCAAATGATTCTGGGTTAGCATCATGCATCATTGGTGACCCGGGCATTTCCAAGCCTCCAATTGGAACATGCCATGTAAGCTATCACACGAGCCAGGACACAATGTCCATAACAAAAGGATGAGTACAAAAATATAGTACTTGTCCATAATAACCTTCTTCAACCAACTACATTCAATCTAGACATAAAGGTAAAGTCCATAAAAGCAGCCTCAATATTCATGCTGCTTATTCTCCCTACAGCCAACCTGGGGCCTTCCCTGAGCACAGCTCAGGTCCCCTTCTAAGTTTTCTTTCTTGCTGAGCAATTTAGAAAACCTCATCACCTATCATTTCAAATCCCATTACCTCCTCTCATTCAGTGAAACTTCTTGTCTTTTACATTTTTCTCCCCTTTTTGCATCAACAGTTGGTTCTAACACACAATTGTTATCTCTAACAAAATCCCACACCCACAAGCTAGGAGATTATCTGAGTTTCAGCTTTAGCTAGACATCCAATAATTCCTAATTTTGAATCTGTCTTCCAGAGACTTTTGAAAATGAAGACTGATATATGTTGGTAGTGTTGTTAAATGATCAATGATTTTTGCTCAAGAAAGCAAACACCACCCAACTAATAAACTTAATATGTGCATGCTATATATTTACACACATCACACACACATATGAGGTAGAGTTAAAGGTGTTCAAACACAGATGATTTACTAACTGAAACTAAACACCTTTAGCACACGCCACATCTGCTGATAAAGACCTAATTCTCATTAACACATGCATCATGCAAAACATATTGTATACTCACCTTGTCCATTGTGTAAAACAATTTGATAAAGAGAGGGAATCATTCAAGCAGTACATAATACTTCTACAACCCAGAAAAATCTGATACGATAATTCCATATCATCTGGGAAAAAGGACCACAGGTGCTTCTCCACTAGTCACCTTTGACTGCAAGCAGGAATAACTATCTTGAAAAGCTACAGTAAGCCCCATACCTGTCCAATATAAGAAAAACGGGTATCAACGATGAAAATATCCGTCGCTGATAGTCAAATTTCCGTCGCCAAAACAGATTAGCGATGGAAATTTCATCGTTGAAAGTCACCTCGCTAAATTTAGCAACATAAATAATTCCGTCAGAAAGTTTAGCGATGGATTAGTCACGAAAATTTTCCGTCGCTAAAAAAATCCATCGCTAATCCGTCGTAAATTTGAAATAATTGGAAAAGTGTGAAATAATTTTAGTGACAAAAATTTTTCATCACTAATTTAATTTATTACCAACGGAACACTAATCCGTCGCTAATTTAATTTATTATCGATGAAACACTAATCCGTCGGTGACGTGCACCCAATGTGCACGAGGCCCACATGCCCCGCCCGCGCTCGCTGCCCACGCATGCCCGCTCGAGCTCGCTCCACATCGTTGCCCACGCCCACCCAAACTCGCTCGTCTGCGCCTTGCTTTTTTTCATTGAAAAAATGCTCTCACCTACATTCGAACCCAGATTTTAAAACATATTTGAGTAATCTCAACCACTATGTCACAACGAGTTTTGTGTTATTTTTTTTTTTTTTTTACTTCATTACTTTTTATCTCTATCTCATTATTTAAAATAAAATACTCTAATTTAATAAAAATACAAAATTATGTTTAATAAAAATATAAAATTATATTTAATAAAAAATATCATAATTTAATAAATAAACTAATATTTTGTGTTTTTAAAATCAAAAAATAAACTAATAAAAAAATAAAAAAACAAAATAAAAGATAAAATAAATAAAAAGTAAAATAAAATAAAAAGTTAAAAATAGAAGGACGGTTCCATGTTTATTTTTTTTGGTTTTTCTGATTTTTTTGTTTCTTTTATTTTTTAATTATTTTATGTTTTTTACCTCAAAAAATAAACTAATAAAAAAAATAATAAAAAATAAAATAAAAATGAATAAAAAAAGTTAAAAATAGGAGGGCGGTCGGTGGAACCGCCCCTCTATATTTATTTTTTTTTGGTTTTTTTTATTTTTTAAATTATTTTAAACTAATAAAAAAATAATAAAAATGATAAAAGAATAAAAACAAATAAAATAGAATAAAATAAATAAAAAATAAAATAAAAAAGAATAAAAAATCAAAAAAATTAAAGTAGGAGGGCGGTTCCACCGCCCCGCCCTCAATGTTTATTTATTTATTTATTTTAATTATTTTAAACTAATAAAAATAGAATAAAAAATAAATAAAATACAATAAAATGAATAAAAAATTAAAAAATTAAAAAAAATTAAAAATAGGAGGACGGTGGAACCACCCTCTATGTTTTTTTTTTAATATTTTAAACTAATAAAAAAATGATAAAAGAATAAAAAATAAAATAAAATAGAATAAAAAATAAAAATACAAAATACAAAAAAAATTTAAAAATAGGAGGGAGTTCTACCGTGGAACTGCCCTCTATGTTTATTTTATTTTTATTTTTTTAATTATTTTAAACTAATAAAAAAAATAAAAATGATAAAAGAATAAAAAACAAATAAAATACAATAAAATGAATAAAAAACAAAATTAAAAATTAAAAAAATTAAAAAAAATTGGAGGGCGGTGGAACCGCCTTCTATGTTTATTCTTTTTTTTTTTTATTTTTTGTTTCTTTTGTATTTTTAATTATTTTGTGTTTTTATTATTTTGTTATTTTTTTCTTTTTTTTATTTTTTGTGTTTTTATTACTACCATTAATTACCGTAGACTCATAACAATTTAAATTACCCCTAATTTATAATTTTTAGTTACCATTTTTATTTACCGTAATTTATAATAACAATTTTTTTTTTCATGCAACAAAAGAGAAA
Source organism: Dillenia turbinata (assembly GCA_037126225.1). Classification (NCBI taxonomy): domain Eukaryota; kingdom Viridiplantae; phylum Streptophyta; class Magnoliopsida; order Dilleniales; family Dilleniaceae; genus Dillenia; species Dillenia turbinata. The sequence continues at coordinate 27,057,090 of JBAMMX010000006.1, read as the reverse complement.
TGAAAAAAAAATATAAAATGATATTTTCATTCTTCGTTTACTAAAAATATTATGGATAGAAATATAATTTTACATATATGTAGGGTATAACAGCCCAGTGACGGAGTTAATTCAGACGGATTTTTTCGTCACTAATTTGTCTAAATTTTTTTTTCCAATTTTTAGCGACGGATTATCATGTAAATAATTTCGTCGCTAAAATTAGCGACGAAATTTTTTCTGAAGGATTTTTTCGTCATTAAATTGTCCGTCGCTAATTCGTCACAATTCTATCGTTAATTAGCGATGGATAATAATTCATCATTAACTTTCGTCGCTGAAAATCGATTTTCTAGTAGTGATTCAATGATGGAAGAAGAAGACTGACAAGTGGGCCAATTCCCAGAAAGAATCTGTAAAGAAAAGCGTGTTATGTTAGGACTAAGGATCTAATTTTACACATACACCAAAGCATAGAAGCGAAAAGGGATCCACCTTGTGAGGAATCAGATGAGGTGAAACATTTTCCTTTTGCAACTGTTCAGGCGTCTGTGAGGAAACAACTGAAAGTTAGAATTAAAATCACATTGTGCATTGAGCAGGACAACAAGGTCATGGATAAGAAGATGGATTTGTTTCATCCCTTTTCCTGATCTCAAATGGAGATAGCATATCACATCCCCACCAAAATAAAAGGAAAGGAAAACAATATAAGCTTCCAATATTCAAGATCAGAAGAGAAATTCACATGGTGTCGTTAAGTTACCTTCCCATAAGCAAGTGCATCTGACTGGGAAAAAAAAGTTGGACATAATCCCATCATGATTATTCACTGCTTCCCCTGAAAATATAGGAGATCAAGGTAACATAAAATGCTGAACATGTAGTTTTGCAGGCATGGCAACAAAAAGCCGCATTATTCTCGAACCATCACTATTAAATGTCTTAACACATTTTGGCACCCGGCAGGTGCACAGGTTGCTGGCTCTTCACAATACCAATGAAATCACAAGGAAATAACTCGCCCCTGAAATTCCGAAAAGGCTTACTAAAAACTTGATGCAACGCAAGCCTTCCCAGCAGATAATTAAAACACACAACTCCACTGTATATAAGGAATTCACTGGATCATTTTTTTTTTTCCTTCTCAGTGAAGATAATGCAGGCTTTTCATGGCCAGAAAGAGAGAAGGTCAGAATCACAACAGGTCGGACCAAGAAACAAGTCTAACCACTGCCAAAGCTGATGACGCACATGATTAGATTTTTACTCCTATTATATCTAGTCATACACAAACCGTGCTCTACTCACAATTCATCCATGCAGGATACTTTCACTGGTAAAATTGATTTTTTTTTTCTTATAATAAAAATCTGTGAAATTCTATAACATTTATAGGTTACCATCATAGTTTATCCTCCTGAATGAAACTAAGAATTACCGGAAAGGATGGACAATCTTGGATATAATCTCTTACTCAAGCTGTTCGCAAATTTCAAAAAGTGGAGAAAGCTAGAAAATGTCCTATTGACCAACTGTTACTCCAACTTGAAACTTATCTATATATAATTTTGGTAAATGCTGATTTATTTTCACATACTGGGGATGTTAAACAGGCTAATGAACATGAGATGGAGTATGTTTAAGTAAGGCAGTTATCCAGTACTTAAAAACAACAGGTGGGAAAGTCCTGGTACATTCTTACAGCTGTTACCAATATTTTAACTGCCATCATTGCAAATTCTTACGGCTTTGGCTTCAAACTGGCACAAAATACCTAGATTATCTGCATAATGGAATAGTTTAATGCCTCAAAGTCCAAATATCAACCCTAGGTTTTGCCAGATATCAGTACCCAGGACTTACACATGTACTCATCCCCATGTGAACAAAACTCTTGAGAGTCTGCTTCATCACACTTCATAAAAGCTAGGCACATTTTCTTAAAGGACCAGCATAGGGTTTCAAATGAACAACAATTACAGATGATCTTAAAAGCCAAAGCTGGAAACAAAAACCACTTCAACCTGTCTCTACAATGCCAGACAGAAAAATGGCAATGCCACTGGTCATAGGCAGAAATGCCTCAATGTTTTATGTTCAATTATTTTCTTTTGCATGTACCTTTTATACAACACGTATCTCTTCCATTATAGTTTTAAGCAATCACATGCCTAGAGTGGGGCTCTCATTGCAAGGGACATGCTATTCCCATCCAAACTAAATCAACTGCTATTGTTTCTAATCACTAACCCAGTGCATTTCCAGGAAATGAAAGTGTGAGCATTTCAAATAAGATTCTACTGGATGAGTTTCAATTTTGCAGAAAAGAGAGGAGACATTTTTCTTTCAATGTCCGAAAAGCGAGGAATCATTGAGGAGAGAGAAAATTATCTCCTCAACCAGCTGTATCTTTTCTCTCTCCCTCAACAGGTGCGGGAACATACTATTTTCCTTATACAGGATTTAAAAGAATCCCCGCAGGGGAGGGGGGTCTTTTCAACTGGCAAGACAAAATGAAAGCAGCAGGGTGCACCAAGGATGTCAGCCACGCAGAGGAAGATCTGAGAGTAGAAAAAGATCTCGTTGACAAATTTTTCATGCTAATTAAGGTGGAAATGAGACTGCATCAAGTGATTGGCAAGTAGATTACCACAAAGTAAATTATGGTGGCAAAGGATTTGATTCATTGGATTCCGGGAGTGTGCTAAACAATCAGTTATGATGCCTAATTGTACATTAAGGAACATTATAAGAGTGATCAAGAATGCAAAAGAAAACAAAATGATGCATAAATTCAGAATCTGATGAGCACTAGTTGGAAAACCTTTTTTGACCTTGCATGGAACAATTTAACAATTGTGCATCATCTTCTCACTTATACAATTCGTCATTTAGCCGATACGAAAAATGCAATTTTGAAGTAAAGACCTAAACGGTACTATGGCATCACATGACCTATATCTCCTATCAACTAATTACTTGCAAGGTAACCTGAGAAAGTAATGCAAAGAAAAAAGGGTGGAAGTCCAATATGAAAGCAAATAGCTTCTACAAAGCTGAAAATGCAAGTATGAGTTTCAGTGGTTCATCATATTTAGGGAACAGCTCGAGCCATCTGATTTTCTCTAGTTTTAAAAAAGGTGTCAGAAGTGGAGCCTACAAGTACAAAACAATTGAGGAGTACCAACATAGAAAAGCCTATATCCTTGCTGTCTTGTCTTCTACTAACTAAGAAGACTTCTTGATCTCAATTAACATAAAAAGCCTATATCCTTGCTGTCTTCTATTAACTCAGAAGACTTCTTGGTGTCAATCAACTTTGTATGGTTTAATGAAAAAAAAAAATGCTTAAGCTTCTACCTTATTATTGTCCTCCCCAAACAAAATTCAAAAATAGTTAGTGAGACTAGCTGCCTTGATTATATTTACAAGAATAAGCATAAAAGCACATTATTTGCTTATTACCATGAAATAACAAGAAGCAAATATCATCAAGACATTCACAATTGAAAGAAAAAAATGTCACGCTTGGTGACAATTAAATAGCAATAGTTGAATAGCATTAGGTTAGTCACACCTTCAATCGGAACCAAAATATCAGGACTACTAATGATGCTTGGAGATTAAAATTGTTCACTTAAAGCTAGGATGAAGCAAGATGTACACGCTGAAGATTGATGACATCCATAAAAATTAGTTTTTAGTATCAATATTTGCTAAAGTCTTTGTATATTACGGGAGATGTTAATTACCTGGTGAATGAGTTGGTAAAAGCTGTGCTGGCCATTTGTTCCTGGTTCCCCAAAATCAATTTCACCGGTCTCAAAATGAAGCGGAACACCATCAATTGACACACCCTTTCCAATACTTTCCATACGCTCCTGAAGGGTACCCAAACATATAGGATAAATGCAAAAAGATACGAAGGAAAAAATTTTCACATACTGACAACCAGGTGGGCAAACATACCAGTTGGATGTGTGGAGCAAACTTCTCAAGAGCTTGGGAGTACGGCAGGATGGCCAGCAGAAATCAGCAGTTGCACATTAAGGAGTAGCCAAAATAAAGAAATTGTGAACATTTTAGCAGTTCTAGTACATTTGCATTAGATTATAATAACTTACTCAGGCAGGATATCCATGAAAGGAGACATTGCATACACTCGCCAAGCCTATGAGTAACTGCAGGACAAGACCTAACATCAACATGGAGATTAAAGTAAGACCTAACATCAACATGGAGATTGAAGTCATTTCTGCAATTAAACTAATTATAGGATCTGAAGTAAGCCGACCCCAATGAGTTGGGATTAAGGCTCAGATTGTTGCATAGGATCTGAAGTCAAGGGAAAAAGAAATTTTTTCCTACTTTCCAGAAGGAGGAGAACAAAGTTAAGAGAGAGAAAAAAAAAGTAAAAAACCATTAAACCTGTAAATCAAGGGAAATATCCAATGAAGCATGATGAGATGTGCCAATAATATACAGGTAAAGAAAGCTGATATTTCGAACTGGTTGTCCAACATGGTGACATCTACAAATGCGACTCAACAAAATGCATTTAATGGCTCAAATAAACCTCTCTGATGAGATAAATGCTTGGATTAGATCAGGTTGTCTGTCCTAAGGACTGAAGATGAGAAATACAAAGGGCAGCAAGAATACAGTTCTCATGAAAAGTAAGATAAAGAACTACTGGTATGTTCTTCTCAAATGGTGCTGTATAAAAATGCTGATCAATTCTTGAAGCTCTTTTGAGAAACCTGGAAACAGAAAAAGACAGCAATGATGCAAGAACTGATAATGAAGCTGAAAATAGTCACTTCAAATTTGCAATTTGCTTTGACATGGTAGGCAACAATTATTAGATAGAGTAAAATTACATAAATCCTTGAACTTCATAGTTTCTACCACAGGAAACTGAGGTGGAATACGTCATTTAATCAGTGAGACACACAAGACCTCTACAAGAGCATTATTCCTTAAAAGTTTCAGGACAAAATTAATTTAGCACACAGAAAGTACATTGCTTGCCAAAGTAATTACCAACTACATACTTAAAAACAGGTAACTCCAAAAGCTTAAGTCTTATCCCAATTATCATGCGATGCTTAGGTCTTGGCGGAGCTCCAAGAAGCCATGACAAGCATAATAGAGAGGATTACTTTATGACATTAGTGGCAAAGTTTCCAGAATATGCAATTCTGCATTCAATGTAAGAAATACCAAGAACAAGCAGTCTATTTTTGACAGATCAGAGGAATAACTAGGAGAATTGTGCATGACGGCTGACAAGAAGTAGTAAGGCTCGTATTTTCACTATTGAAGTTTGTTATCAGAATAGAAGCTTCAATTTGATTGCCACCTTTGATAATAAAGTTTGTTATCAGAAGAAGAAGACGGCTAGGAACTTTGTGAGCTTACTTCTCCACTACTGAGAAACCATACTAGAGAGATAACGGCAATACTCAAACCACACTGCAAACTGGAATTGGAACCACCTGTCAACCAAATGTCAAAGATTATTAGTAGTGTGAGCACATTTAGTACAATGCATGAACATACCACTGTACTGTCCCCCTACCCAGTCCCAAGATGCAAAAGCGTTGTTAGGGTCAATCCTAAATTTCTCAACCAACTACACCAGAAACAAACAGAAATTTCCATGAGAAGAACAGAAAAATAAACACCAAAAACTATTAAAAATGACTTCAATAAATCAATGACCACTAAATGCTTTTTTGTTCGAATCAGCCTCCTTGCAAAAAAAAGCAACGGGAAGGCTGCCTAGGTATTCCCTTCCCCAGACCCACAATGTGGGAGTTTCGGCACTGGGTACGCCCCACAGACATGATCACGATATTTATTAAGATATTGAAGATCAGAAAAAAGACATGTAAAAATGAAAAATGCTTTTTGCAAAAGGTCCAAAAAGATGGTAAAGTTGAAAAGTGAGGCACTTTCACAGAAGTCAATGGTCCTATCTGCCCCCTTTCACCATTGGTAAATAAGGATTATAACTAATACAGATAAGCCTTCTTATTTCTATTTTACTAATAGCTATGAATCATTTCCCCTGCTGACTCATGAAAAATGGAAACAAACACACAAATATCAGGACCAAATAATACCATTTCTTGAACTAATTCCGACCTTAATATATCACAAAAAGGAAAGATATGCTCTATAGTAGAGTTGGTCACAAATAATCATTTTGACAAATCCCAAATATCACCTGGTGACCACTTTACCAAAAAAATAAATTTCTCTCATTCGTAATAAGATCTTTATCTTTTTTTTTTGGGGGGGGGGGGGGAACCAACCCCAAGCTTTACTCCAAATGGCCCCAGTGACAGTTTGGTGGTGAAATAAGATTTTAGCAACGAACAGAAAAGGACAGGCAATCTGAATACGGAAAAGGTCATTATGCAGATAAAACCACCTTTCCATCAGCAAATGATAAACTGTCTGGTCTTCTGGAGTAAGTTGGTTTAAATTGATCCTCATATGGACTTCACAGAATACAGGACATAGAACTAGGGATCAATATTAAGCTCTCAACTGGATTTTCAAAGGAAAAAGGGAACAACTGTTGAAGGATGAAATAAGCAGGCAATAAAAAGATTGCAGGAGAACATGGTGGTGTCCATGGACTTGAAAAAGGAGTGAAGGTACTCCTATAGAAGGAGCAGGCTTCCAAGCATACAAAAATTACATGCACCACAAATCAGATGCAAGATGTACCTCATCTGCACCAAAAGCAAGTGCATGGAAAAAAATCATCTATAAAACATCTTCCCTCTTTCTATTGTCACGATCCTTTTTGATAAGTCTTTTCATGGTGTTACTGATTATTAATCCCAAATTGTTAGGCTAATTACACAGTAGAGATAAAGAAACAAGCAAGCTGGATTTATTTTATCTACCACTGACATACTATGAAGCAATTTGGTTAATCAAATTTTATGTAGCAATTATGATAGTTTTCAGTTCTTAATGTTAAAGAGTAAACAAGAAGCACATGGGTGGCACAAACAGGAAAATTCAGCAATTACAAAATTCCAAAGACACGAAGAACTTGTGAGCTTTGAGTGAATAAAAGCTAACACTTGGATATAGCGCTGAAAAAGATCATGTCATGGATAATTTCAAAATTTAGCTATTCACCCCCCTTTGAGATAAGTAGTCATCATTATTTGTAACTGCTCTAAAATAGGACATATAGTCAGTCAAAGAGCCGCACTACCTGACAGTCCCTTGATATTTAAAATTTAGGGGGATAGAGAAAATATAGGAAGATTGGTACTGACAGCCACCATTGCTTTGCAACTGCTTCGGGCCTAAAAAGACACATGAAAATAATTGGTATGTTATGACTAAATGAGAAGAATTGAGACCATCAAGTTGTGAAACCAAATAATGAAATCCTTCCCGTTAATCCTAGATTATCAATTAATACAATAATATGTAAGAATCAAGTACACAATCTATGCATTATGCTTACATCATGAAAGGGACCTATCAAATCATAAACAGATGTACTAACCCAAGAGAAGCAGATATCCATATATTCATTGTCCTAGCATTTAGCATAGTTTCAGCTGTTGTAAAAGTTTTTGAAACCACAACAACTGCAATTACATCAATTATCCAATCAAGTCATATCATACAATTAACAAAACAATTCCTTCAGCATCAGAAAAAATCTGTAAAATTAAAGCACAATTTACAGTTTCAGGATTCAGCCCTGTGATGTTTCTAGCACCATCACTTGGATCAACAATTGCAAGACTGAAAGCAGACATAATATTCAGTATTGTTACAATTAAAAAAAAAAAAACACAACTGGTATAACAGTCAAAGTTTTTCTGTTGCATGCATTGTTATAGATACTAACAGAACAACAGAGTCTTGATGCCCATATTGCAGACCACATATTCCAAGAACTCAGAAAGATGTTTCCTTTTATGCACCATAATTCCTGAGTTCTACTAGTGGAAGTAAATTTTATTGCAAAATTACAATGGTTGTTTCATGAGTTTAGAGAAAAGTCAAGTGAAATTATAGAGTGATTTATGATCATTACACATAACAATTACATTCAAGCTTGAAACTTTGTCAAGCCTAACTTTTAAAGGAACATTTTTGTGTAAACTATCCATGAATGACAGCAAAATAAGAGATCATTCGGAAACAATAACTACAGATTATATGCATTCCATAGATCTCGTTAACATTGTGAAAAGAAATCAGTCATTTTAACATATCATGGGTGATCCTTCTCAAATTCATACATCTAATCATCTCAAATTCATACATCTGATCAGACAGTTGAGATTATAAGCAAGTTCCTCACTCAAAGCCAACATACCAGCTGATCTCCATATTATACGTGAAGACATGGTTATGGGTATCTAGGAGTGAAATTTTCTTTGCAAATTCAATACAAGGAAAAAAATAGGTAGAAGACATGGTTATGGGTAATCTATAGTTGCACGGAACAAATTTTTTTGCAATATTCATAGTTACACCGAGCATAACCAAAAAAAAAAATAAATAAAAAAAAATTGAGGCACTTTTATTGAGGGGTTGATGCACACCAATAAATATTTCCAAGCAACAATTTATATACCGTTCAAATGGTGCAATATTCTTTATTGTCAATCTAGATGTCATAGTTGCACAGAGCATAACCAAATCATGATATGCTATACAACTATATGAATAAGAAGACTTTCCTTTAAAAAAGGGCCATGAACAACTTGTAAAGCGAAGTCATGTGACAAAAATTCTAGCAAATCAAACCACAAGGAGAATACAAGATAAATATGATGATGGTTACTCACAATTGAGGGACCGTTGATGCACATCGCAATAGGTCCGCATGTCATCCGCCCAAAACATTCATTAAGAAAGCAAGAATAAATATGCAAAAATTTCTGGAAAACATTACACACTGGCACATGATCCAAACCTGTCTGGAGAGCAGTATGCACAAAGAGTGGACGAAAATAACTGCCACCATTCCAATGGAAGCAACATCTGTCAATGTTTTGCCGGTGGCTCCAACCTGAAACACTTAGCAATTAGTCAGCTGCTAGAAAAGTTAGGTATCAAATACCAAACTGGATTTTCCAAACAACTTCTAAATTTTACCCAGGATCCACTGCAAACTTTCTCATAAAAATCATGTATCATGTCCAACACATTCCAAACATCTGGAACTACATTCTTCCCATCACACTGTATAATTGCATCCCTTGGAGCACGAAGAGCTACATGAAGTATAGCTCGACTCTCTGTTTTGTTAATCTGCAGGCAGAAAACATAAAATAATAAGATAATCAAAAACTCCATAACAGAATGCCTAAGCAACATTCAGCTCTACCATAAATGTGAACCATATAGCATTAAACAAATCCACAATTTGCATAGGCTTACCCCCTACCGGGCAATAGAAGCACATAGAATGAGGAAAACCTTTCTTGTGTTCAAAAGCTAGCCAATTAAAACAAGAAGTGTAATGAGACTAAATGGTACCAGAACCGCAAGCAAACAACTTTCCACTGGCAGAAACATACATGAGCATTTCATACCAAAAGAATTCACCCCAAATGAAGAGGAATAAATAACTACAAAGACAAGGACTTACACGCCCGCCACTAAAGATGCTGTTAATCTTTCTTTGAGATGCGCCTCCTGCAATGAATACACAAGAATAATAATAGACTACACTGTTCCAATTTTTGCCAAAGAACCAATGAACCAAACTACTAACCCTCTGCCAATTTGAAGAGTTTCTCAAAGGTCTCGAGGGTGGCACACTGGCGGGAGTAATCCAACAGCATCCTATCGATATCACTACTCAGGACCACAAATTAACAGTAGTTGTAATTTAAAAAAAAAAAAAAGACCCAGATACACAATGACTGTAACAAATGGAAAAATCATACACCATCATTGATCTGCATCGATCAGGATCACTTATCAGATCCCGTAAATGAGTTTTCTTAATCTCCTCTACATGGGCCTACAAATTCCCAAAAAAAATATAAAAAGAAAAATAATTAAAAACGTAGACTCGAAAGACAATTTATGATGACCCAGACAAGAAAATGAACAGCGAGAATTGACCTTCAAGTCTTTCAAGCCTCTGTTTCGCAAATTAAAGCAAACGAAGCCATCTGTAATTTATTTGAAACCACTTTTACTTATCAGCAATCAAGATATCCAAAAAAAACTCAAACCCCAACGGCTATTTTTTTTTTTAGTGGCGTGGACTGAAAGCCTAACCCTAATAAGCAAATATTTAATGCAAGATTCTCAATCATATGTGGTTTTAATCATAGAAAATCCGATTTCAAATTAAAAAAAAAAGATTCGCCAAAAGATGTTTACATTCAAAATTAAAATTAAAATTGAAAATCGCATTCAAGAATCTAACATAGAAATCAATCGTTTTGGAAGAACGCAACATGGGATCGCGGCGGATGATGACATTCGATTAGAAAGAAAATCTGAAATCGCATTTCAAACATCGATAAAGAGAGAGAGGGGACCGTGAAGACGGAAACCGGAAATCTGATTATTTTTCTTGTTTCTCTGCGCTTCGAGTTCTGTTGTATTTTTTATACCGTGCGGAAAGCATGGAATTGGATGGCAGGGGCGAGTGTCACGTGAGAGTGAGATGGGTCACGTGCGAGTGAAATTTAAGGGAGGAAAATTATATTTGAAATTGAAAAACAAATAGAAATATTACCGTTGCTGGGAATCATGATGGTGACGTTTAACAAAGCGAGTAAAATTTGTATTAGAAATTAAAAAATAAATAGAAATAGTACCGTGGCTGTCCCCCACCATGCTCCCCTCACCCCAAATTTTTGTCATTCAATTTTTTTTTTCTTTTTTTTAGATGAGATTTAAATCCGATCACAGGATTAAAAGAAAAAATTTATAATAATTAGATTATTCCTCTAAAAACCTAATTTTTGTCATTCATTATGGCTTCTATCACTTTGACCAACATACCGTATTATAGAAATTATTTTTGAAAAACTTGTTATCAATTCATATTATTTAAGATGACACTATTTCATTTTTAATTAATATCTCTAATCAAATAAGAAAATTTAACATAAAATATAGAGTTTTCATGATAAAATAAACATTTTCAAAACTATAGTTATTATTATATTAATATTTTTAATAAAAAATTTTACCAAATTTCAACTATGTTTTCTCAATTTTCTAAGAGGCCGAGAAACTTCACTTCGAGCACTTTGCTCTGGTTGTGATTAGTTTGTTGATATCTTACATTAATAAAATAATTTTTATTATAATTATTCAATCAAAAACAATTTTAATCTAAACCAATCGATGAAGTGATTGATGATTGAGAACACTATCCCTAAAATTCAAAATGAATTTATTAATTAAATCTACAAATATACTATTTCTTAAGCAAGGCCTTTTTTTTTTGTTACACAATAACTCAGATATGAGATTTTTAAATTGAAGGAAAAATTATGATCACTAGACTGTCTCATTAGAGACACATGACCTCTTTTAAGTCGAGTGCTTGTTCACCACCATTGCGTGATTCCAATGCTTGAATCCGTCAACCGCCCCCTTCCCCTTTTTTTTTCCCCCCAATTTTTTTTTTTCCCCCCCTCCTTTTTTTTCCTTTTTTTTTTTTTTTTTTTTTTTTTTTTTTTTTTTTTTTTTTTGGGGGGGGGTTTTTTTGGAAATTTTTTTTTGGGGGTGGGGGTTTTTTTTTAAAAAAGTTGGGGGGGGGGGGTGGTTTTTTTAAGGGGGAAAATTTTTTTTTTTTTTTTTTGGGGGGTTTTTGGGGGATTTTGGGGGGTTTTTTGTTTTTTTTCCCCGGGGGGCCTTTTTTCTTTGGGTTTTTTTTTTTTGGGAAAAAGAAAAATTATTTTGTTGTTTTGGGTTTAATACAGATTAATTATTTTTGTAAACATAATTCTATGTTTTTAATAGAATAATTGACTTTTATTCATAAAATTTTACATTATATATGTATATATATATTTTATTTTGATTAATAAATAAAATAAACTGAGATTTTTCGGTCCTAACTGCAGAACAAGGCTGTCAACGTTGCACGCGGAGGTGGCTTTTACAATAGTTGGTAGGCACAGTGGTTAAGTTCTGTGGGATTCCTTAATCGTTCCGGCTGTGAACCAGTTCAGTGTGGGTCTACAGACCACACCACACTCCACACCTGTGCACACTCCACGCTTTTCAAACTTGCAATTTGTAATTTACTTCCCCCTGCTGCTTGCCTAAATTTCTCTCAACAAAATAAAAAATGTAATTCCCGGAGCTATTTATTATAAATATACTAAAGACATCTAGCACATCTGGTGGGCAGTGTTAGAACATTTTTTAAAAAATGATCAAAATCCGGATTGAATCGGGTAAATCGACCCGATCTAATACGGATTTTTTTAATTATAAAATACATAAAAATGCATCCATCTTTGCTCGAATATGAAAGTGAGATGCATAACCTTAATTGTTAGGCCATGTCTCGTTATAGTGCAACTTGAGAGTGAGATGAATATACACATAATCTTCACCATTACGTCATATTTTGTTAAAGTGCATTATAATTTGTATTATCCTATCTTTTTATTTGATCTGATTGATTTGATTTAGTAATCTATTGATTTCTTAATGCAACTGATTCGTATTTTGGTTCGTATTTTACAAAACACTGCTGGTGGGGAGATTTAACAGGTTTCTTGAGTGATGGGGAAATTCTATTTTTCTCAAACTTTTTGGTATTGAGAAGAAAATAGGGGAAAATCCATATAGAAAACTTTTAAGGATTCGTGGAGTATAAGGACTCCAGGGCAGCACCAAGTAATTTGCATAATATCACACAGTGCGCATAATGAAACAAGTGGATGAAATCAGGGCATGAATGTGGTCAAAATAATAAAAACTTTAAGCACAATGCGGATGAAAACATTAGGAATGAAATGGACACGGTGGCAGTACTCGCTGGGGAAGACGAGCGAAATTGAAAGATCGGCTCATTTTAGAATGTTCTAACGTAATTTTACAAAGGTCCATATTTTCAAGGGGAATATAGGTAAAATAAATAAATAAATAAATAAATAAATAAAATTATATCCTATATTCATATTTTAACCCCCCACCTATCTTTTTATAGGGGATAACAATTACTATAATGTGGGGTAAATGTTCTCCTAATGGAGGTAAGGTAATACAAGGGAAAACGAAACAAAAATTTTTAAATAAATATATTTATAGAGAAAATATCAACTGCGTTTATTGACTAGAAAGAAAATTTAGAGAGAGAGAAAAATAAAATAATATAAATATTTTAAAGTAAAGAAATTAATGTATTTAATTTTAGAGAGAAAGTTTTAAATCAATGTATTTAAAAAAATGTGAATTAAGTTGATTTTTTATAAGGAGAAAATCAAAGTACTTACTTTTAAAGAGAAAAATTAATTTTGGTTTTTTAGAAAGAGAAAACTTAAAATAAATATATTTGAGAGATTAAATATGAATTAAATCAATTTTTTTACAAATAAGAAATTAATGTGTTTAGTTTTAGATAAAAAACTATATTTTATTTCTCTAAAAGAGAGATGAATGTTTTTAGAGAGAAAGAATGTGAACTGATTTTTTAAGTGAAAAAATAAATGTGTTTAGTTGTAAAGATCAATGAATTTTGAAAAAAAAAAAGTGAATTAATTGATTTTTATAAGAGAAAAAACTAATATATTTAGTTTTAGAGATAAAAAAATTAAATTTTGTTTTTTAGAGAGAGAAAATTAAAATCAATTTATTTGAAAAGAAAAAAATGCAAATTAAATTGTTTTGTTTAGAAAAAATTAATGTTTTTAGTTTTAATAGAAAAACTAAAATTTATTTTTTAAATACATAAAATTTAATCAAAATATTTAAAAAGAATATATGAACTAAATTGATTTATCATCTAATATTTTTTCTTTAACATTCCATCTCATATACTAAAATACTAACTTTCTTCAATCAAATAAAAGGAAATGAGAAATATCATGGAAATAACATTTACTCTTTAAAATATTACTTCTATAATTTTCCTCTTTAAAATTTTATTCTCCTACCAAATATGTCCTAACACGTTGCTTGTATAAATATTATAATACTAAATTCACACACGTACTATATAATTTAATTCACAAAGTGACAGTATATCACACAAGAATTTTATCGTATAAAACGATTCAAACAATTTCAATTCAAATAACCAACGTACTCTTTTTATATTTTTATTAGAAAAGGAAAAATCAAAAGAAAGCTAACTATTAATATCGATATTACTAGAATCATACTTTATAAATAATGTTTGAGAATAAAATTAATGCATATAGCTCAATATTTGTTTGTTTAACTTATTGATATTTAAAATCATGTTATGATTAATTTGATTTAAGCATTATCGAGTTTAATTTAAAAAGAGTTATTCTAACGTGATTTAAAAAAAAATAAATAAATTTGAGATTTAATTAAAAAAATTAAATTTTTTATTCATTAAGTCGACTATTTGTCAGCACATGTAGCTCAATATATCCGTTAAATATGTCCAATTCCTTCTTCTGGTTTTTAAAGAAAAAACTTTAGCAATGTAAAGGCACAAAAGCCAAAAGAAGGGAGTAAGGCTATTGCTTGGTATACAAGCCAGGGATAAAGAAAAAGAAAAAGAAAAAGAAAAAGTAAAAGAAAAAAAAAATTGGTTTAAAAAAATTAAAATAAACATCTGCACCCATGAAGCTGAAAGCTTTTTCACACACATCACTGGGTAGGTAACGTCGTACCCCCCCCCCCCCAATAAATAAAAAAATAAAAAATAAAAAAAATGGGCTTTTATAAGTAAATCAGATTAGAGCAGGCACCGAGTCAAACCTAGAAGACACCAAACCAAACACTCGCAAAATTTTGGGCGGTGTCGCTGGTTCTGTTTTATCTTCACGAAAATGAAGGCGTCGTTGAAGGGTAAATATGACTACGACAAAAGCAGCGCCGCCGCAACCGTCGCCGTCAACGCCGGCTCCGACCTCAAAATCCGAGCCTCCATGACCGACGCCACCTTTATCTCCGGTCCTAGCCTCGCCGGCCTCTCTGTCGCTCTCGAGAAACCCGGCTTCTTCATCATCGACTACAACGTCCCCAAAAATGTAAAGGCCAATTGTTCCCCTATTTTGCCCTTCTCATTTCCCCTATTTCCCTTCTCTGATTTTAGTGTTTTTCGCAGGATGTTAAGTTCCAGTTCATGAACACAGTTAGGGTTTTGGAGAAACCTTTGAATTTAACCTACACGCACTGCAGAGGAGAGGACCGGACGGCACTGGATGGAACTTTGGTGTTCGATTCTTCCAACAAGGTCTCGGCGAATCATGTGTTTGGTTCTCGGACTTGTAAGGTGAAGTATACGTATGTTCACGCTGGTACGGCGTCGTTTGAACCGTCCTATGATTTCGGGAAGAATTCGTGGGATTTTTCGCTGTCCAAGAAGATTTATGGAGATGATGCGGTAAGGGCTTCATATCAGACGTCCAACAAAGTTTTGGCTTTGCAGTGGTCGAGGAATTCCGAGAAAAACGGTTGTTTCAAGGTATATACTACACTAATTAATGAATTAATTATTGTTAATTGTTAATTGCTCCTGTTAACTGTTGAAGATAATGATTTGTGTCAAGCTCCAGAGTTTTGAATTCTGGTATTTGAAAATCAGTTTGAATTCCCTTTGATACTTATTAAATTCAATTCTGGTTTGGTGGTTTACTTTGATTGACATGACTACGTAAGGAGTTTTTGTTCAACCAGCTTTGGGTGTCAGTTGCGAGCAATTTTGCTTTTCTGTAAGAGGTTCTTTAGGAGTTGTTGTTTACCAGAAATGAACCTTAGAATCTGAATTAGGAGATGGCAATTGATTTAGTACTGAAAACTTGACGCTGGGAAGGTAAATCAATACAGGCATTCTTTAGTCCCCAAGGGGACAGTCTAGTGGCAACAAACAGCTCCTCCCCCGATCCTGTGATCCAGGTTCGATTCCTGTTGTAACAAAAAGAAAAATAAAATACAGGCATTCTTTATGTTGATAGTAATAGGTTTGTGAATGAGGTGATGACAACATTATGGTCTTAAGATGGTACAGTCAGAGAATGTCAGGCTAAGAGGGTTATCAATTTAAGTGCTGTTAAAAAAAGTGAGGAACTGTTCAAAGGCGAACTTGATTTTAGCTACAGGTTTCTTCTAGTTTCCTCTTTGAATACCTTTTCGTTCTAGCCCAATAAAAAAAAAATAAAAAAATAAAAAAACCACATTATATACTGAATTCATGAAATTTCTATCATAACAGATAAATAACTATGCTCATTAGTTATTTGTTAATTAGCTGTGGGGGGGGGGGCCTTAGAGACATGGAAGTACTGCGGAGGGTTAAGGTGTCCCGGAACTACTTCTTTGTTTAAACGGGCTTTATTTGCTTTGCTTCTTGGTTCTTTCCCAAGCAAATCGAGGCCTTTTTATTTATTTTTATTTTTTTAACATTTGTTGCATAATGATTAGGTCTCGGTTAAATTAGTTGTAAGCCAATTGTATGACTGGAAGAAGCATGTAGTCTTTTGTGGTGAAGGCTCTTCTGGATTTGGCAATTCTTTACACGCATCCATGTTTTTCTCTCATTAACTTTAGTTATGGTAACAAATACATAGGCATCTTGATTATAGTGTTACATTAAGGAAAACCTGGCACAGAAGAGTGGCCCTTGATTGTTTTAGTATTATTCTCTCTCTTGCGGGATGTTTTTCCCAATGTTTGATTGAGACTATCTTGTTCCTCTTGGTTTCTACCTTAGTTGAATAAACTTGCTTGTTGGTGTGAACTGAAGTTGATTGACTTGAGGTCATTGTAATGAAATGGTTTGTTTCTTTGGATATGTGACTATGAAACTTTCTTGATTATCTTCTCTGCAAGTGCTTATTTAAGTGGAATTTTTATACTTGATGTCTTAATATGCTTTTCATGGCCATCGATCATCATCCTCGTGCCCTAACTTCTCTTTATACAGTTGTCATAGTGGGTAAAGTTTTCCTTGCACTTCCCTAATGCAAAGAAGTGTAACAACAACAACAATAACAATCTAGATCTTTTATCCCAAAAATTTGGGGTCGACCACATGAAAGACAAATATCAAGAGAAAAGAGAAAAAGAAAAATAACATAAAATAAAAATAAAATAAAATGGATTGAAATAAAATAAAATAAAATAAAATTTATTTAAGTTGTGCGGATTCTTCTATGCCACTCATTCTTATCTAAAACTATCTCTTCAACTAAATCCATATCTATCTGTCTTTACTAATACATTGCATCTAAGTTTTCAATGGCTTACCTCTTAACATGGTTGAAATTTATTTTCATTGTCCCTCCATGTGCAGATGAATGTATACTGTGCATGATGCATATGCTGGCATGCACATATTCCTTTTCTTAATGGAAGATAACTTTCTCCATGGATCTTTTCTTCTTCTCTCCTTGTGAAACAACGTAGCTCTGTAAAACAAAAAAAGAGGGTATGTTCTGACATTTGTCTCCTGTTTCTTTCAGATTGCATCGTCTCTTAATTTGGGGGAGGAATTGAAGTGGCCAAAGATAAGTGCTGAGACTACATGGAACTTTGAGATGTAACATCATCCAGGTCATTCTGTTTATGGGTGGTGGTTTTGTTGCGGCCAAATGACAGATAGATTTCAATCATGTTATCAACCCCTCTTATTGATCTTCATTCTTCTTTTGCTCCCATTTTTTAGTCGTCTGATTAAACAGGCATAATTGAGCTCTCTGAGCTTCACTGCTTTTTATCATCAAAATGTCATTTACTGTTATACAAGTAGACTTCTCTGTCATTTTTGTCACAAAACATGGTTTTGCCTCCGCCCATTGCTATTTTATTGTTGGACATTGCCTCATATCGTCGTGGAATAGAGGGGTAATAAAATTTTATCAGTTCTGGATGTCTCTAATTGTTAAACTGAGTTCAATATCTCACTCTCATACGTTTATTTGCCCCGTATATGAATTATTCGCCCATATATGAATGGCAGATTTATATAATCAAACAAATGAAGAGATTACAATGAACCGTTGAGTCATTAGTTCTCTTCATTTAAAATCATGAGACCATGATGAACTAGTCCATAAGATAAATAAAGAGGTTCCTCTCTGAACCATTTTATAAAGACGAAGCCTTAGAAAAGATTTCACATATTTTTATGCCGGTATATATCTATATCTATATATATATATTTGCATAAATTTGTTATCTAAAAGCATATTAAGTCGGAGCAAAATTTCAGATATTAAGCGGTTGATCAAGTTCAGAGCACCAATAAAATAAAAAAAATGTATATTAAGTTATTGAATATATATATATAAACTTTGAAAAAACACAACTATTTTGAAAATATAAATTATTAATTTATTTTTTTTATGAACTTAGGATTTTTTTTTTAAAGTATGAAATTTAAATATTTATGAATATTCATAACATTTATAAACTTAAAATATTTTTATTTAATTTATAGATATTTTAAAATTATTTATAAAAATACTTACTTTATAAATTATTTATGAAAATTTAATGACAATTGCCTTTTGTTGTAATTTCATTAAATTTATAACTTACAAAAGAGTGTTTTAAATTAAAATTATTAAATGACTTATTATTTAAACTTTCAAATTTTTATTTTTCACACTAATTTATAAACAAAAATAAGAGTTTTTAACATAAAAAATTAAGAAAAAATGCTCTAATTGTGGAACTAAAGCTATAAATAATCACTAATTTAATATTATTTTCAAATTATTTTTATTTAATGGGTTTAATTTGCGATACTAGTGTTACATGTAATTGTTAATATCTTAAAAATAGTTTAAAAGTGATACTGATGTAATATTGATATGGTAGATCAAACTTTCCTGATTAAAAATAATTTACAAGTTATCCCTAAAATAAAGATTAATTAAAATTTGTAACTCAAAATTGGAATTTTGCCTAGAAAATCACAGGAATCACTTGACAACTAAGCTTTATAAACGGGACGTTTGCAATGATTGAATTGGAATAAACGCATCGTTTTGTTTGTCAAAAGGCGATAATTCTAGGCACGGGCGGTTTCCATTCAAAACTGAAAATATCCGACGCAGTCGAGCGCCACTTTTTCGAAAAGTAAGACAGTTTGCGCCAAATTTCTGCGCAGACCATAAAACGCAGAAATCCAAACCCTAATTTTTCCCTCTCAATTCTACTCTCCTCTCAATTTGTTTCGACCGGAACATTCGCCGAAGCAATAAATGGAGAGCGACGACGATTTCGATGTCTTCTTATCGCCACAGGGCTCGTCGCCTCCAAGTCCTTCCCCGAAGCTCAAACGTCTCAAGAAGAAGAAATTCGCTAGGGTTTCGAGGAGTCCAGATCCTATCCTTAAGTCGGCAGGGATAGACCTTCCAATTCAGGTCAGCAATTCTTTGAGGTCCTCTAATGCCCTAGTTTCTGAAGATCCAGCCGACGAGCCTCGGCGATCTCTATCCGAATCTGGGGGTTCCGATGGCGAAAGAAAATCGAAATCTGGTTTCGATGATTTGAATTTCGGGAATGATCGGTTGGAGAGGGAAATAGATCTGGGAATGGAAGAGGAGAGTACGGAGATGGACGGTTTGGACGAACGACGTGAGAATTCGAGCGGAGAAATGGAGGAAAACCTAGTGGACTTGCAGATTAAGAAGTCTGGTTTTGATGATATGAATTTCCGCGATGATTGGTTGGAGAGAGAAAGAGATTTAGGCGAGGAGGAGAAGGGGAGAGATGAGATGGACGATCTGGATGCTCCGATTGAAGATTCGGATGACATACGTGAGAATTCGGCTGGAGAAAAGGAGAAAACTCTAGCGGATTTGAAGAGTAAAAAGTCTGATAAGAAAAGACGTAGTTCAGAAGAGAATACAGAAAAGAAAGAGAAGAAGAAGAGAACAAAGGGTGGCGTTGATATTGGAAAGCCCAACATATCTGCCACTGAGAAAAGAAAGGCAGAGAAGGTAAAATTTCTGACGTCATTAGTTTCCCAGCTTCTGCTTAATTTATTTTATTTTATTTTTTTCATTTGTTTAACTGTGGTTGGTTAAATCCATTAGGAAAGAATAGCTTATCTTGATCAGCTTCACGGAGAATCTCAGAGACTCTTACGAGGTATGAACTTGGAACTTATTGTTATGATGATGAAATTGTTATAAACTTAAATCTCTCGTCAACACACTAAAATTTGTCTTGGACTTTCTTGTTGATGCTTAGAAACAAGAGATGCACAATTTAAACCTGCACCAATTGTACAGAAACCCATATCTTCAATTCTAGAGAAAATTCGTCAGAGGAAGCTTGAAGTGTCTAAAAAGTAATAACTTAAACTATTCACTAGTTTGTCTCAATATGAGTCCCACAATCAATATAATGACCCCCAAATACTCCTGCATTCGCAGAGCTGTTTCTGTAAACAGCTACTATTCATTTGCCGCTGATAGTGGTGGTTCGTCAGAGGATATAGTTTCCAACTTTCCTTCACAAAGGGTCCAAAATACTCAAAATCTAGATGATGTAACTGCCAAAGAAATGGATGAAGAGCCAGTTCCCTATCCAGTTGAAGCTGAAGGTATTCCGAATGTTGCTAATGTTGATGGATCCGGTGAGTCCTCATCACAATCAACTCCTGAAACCTCTCCTTCCCAGAAGGTGAGCAGATGCCTTTGAATTGGAATGCATTTGTTGGAAATGTTTTCTATTTTCCCCTCTCACGTCTTTTGTGGTTGTACTCCATTGAATTTCACTACTAGGTTTATATGTAAGGAAAGATTTCAGATTGCATGATTTTGGTGAATTTCATTAAGGTGATTTTGCCTCGTGTAAAATTGGAGACAAGTATCGCAAATCTAATGATGTTTGGTTCTCCTTGGAAGCAGTCTGTTGATGAGGGATCTAACTGTGCATTTCGGGCTCCTGTGGATGATACTTAGGTTTGTTTTATTCATAAACTGTGTGGAAGGCAATTGTTACCTATACATTTGGTTGATCAGAGTATAATGGCTAGACAATTTTATGCTTGCAGGATCTATTTGGCGATTCTCAGACAAGTGACTTGCCACTTGATGACAAGCTTGGCAGTCCTTTGGAAGAAGAATTTGCACCTTCTTTACTCACAATGAAACTAAAATTTGATTCTGCCCCTGTTGATGATGAGTGAGTGTCTTGGAATTCTCTTTTTATTAGTATTTCAAGATGAATTTTCATGGCTTATCCCTTTTTCTTTAATTACAGATTTTCTCTTGTCATGTCATATGCTAGGTCTTAGATTGGTTTAGCAGAAAACTAAGTTCAATATCTTCTTGAGATTTACTTAAAACTAAAGGCTTAATGAGATATTTCTTTTATCCATCTTAAGCAACAAACCTGTTGTCCTGATTTCTTTTTATACCATTTCTTGTTTGATGTTTTTTGCCGCTGAACCCATTTATAGTTCACCTGATGAAGAAAACAATGACAAGGAAAATCTAGATCCTCATTCTCATGGACTGCTTAATGAGTGCTCATCCCCTAAAGGTGATCCCGTGAAAGCTTTTCCTGATGATGAAGCTGAGGAAGAAGATGATAGTGACAACGACCTATCAAGATTCAAAGAAGGTGATGAAGATGGGGACGAGGAAGATGCTGAAGAACTTAATGATCTGATAGCAACTACATATGAAGAAAAGCCAGTTGATAATGAAAAAAGAAATGAACTGCACCAAAAATGGCTTGAGGAACAAGATGCTGTTGGAACTGACAATCTTTTGCAGAGATTGAATTATGGTTCCAAACTTAGCAATACAATATTACTGGATGAGGAGGAAGAGATGGACATAGAAGAAGAAGAAGATGATGATGAATTTGATGATCTAACATCTGATGATGCAGTTCCAATCAATGCTGCTAGAGCAAATTTGAAAAAAGTGAAGCAAATGATTCCTCAGATGTTCACCGACAAAGATGATGGGTTCGTATCATCTGACGATGAGGAAACAGGGAGGAATTTATTTAAGCAGCGCATACTTGCAAAAAGGGTGAGCCCTAGCTCAAGTATATGTTGCTTGGGCATACCTGAACTATGTTTATGCTTTTGAAGCAATTCTTTCCCACTACAATATTTTTTACCCCTCAACTTTTGGCACTAATTCATATATTGACCCCAAGTTTGGTGGGAAATGTATGTTTAGTGTGGTTGTGTTAATTTCTTGTTCCATTTCATAGTGTACCATGCTCTGGCTTCAAAAGCTGTAGCTAAGTATTATGACTCTAACAGATAGAGGAGGTCATTATTCAGTCGCCTGCAGAGGATGAAGGCTCAAGAGGAATTTTTAGTCTTATAAAGAAGCTGAATGTTGTGCCACACATGAAGAAGAAAGCAAAAGCATCATGTACTATAACCACTGTATCTCATTTCATTACAATTATATACCATGATATCTGTGGTATGATCCTTACTGTATCTTTTTCAGCATTCTTTGATATGCAGCTATCAGGTGGAAAGAGCAATAACTCTTCAAAGGTTATCTACTTGGAAGCATTTCTATGTATACCAAACAGTTGATAAGACCAATTACAAATGATATAACATCATGCAGAACCCCGTTCAGCCATTACATTTTGGTAGCATTTTCTTTTGTCTTTGCTTCGTTTCATGGAAGTCAGCTCCATGTATCTGCTGTGTTCATTCACTTACTACTGAAACACTCTTCTCGCAGTTGCGGTATTATCTGCCTCTTTCTGCTAAAATGACTATCTTTACTACATAATTTTCTAGATCACTATCTGAGTTTCTACTTGGGAGATCTGTTCTATAGGGCAATGACCATTGGATGTTTGAAACTTTCATTTTTGGTGGTTTATATAGAGTGCAAGGGATACTTGAGATCAGCAGATTGTATATCTCATTCCTGTGATGTTATTGGCACTTTAAAAAATTCTAGTAGGTTAATAATTTCTAAATTGATACCTGAGGTCCCAACTGGATCTTCCTTATTTATCCGGCAGTGTAGGGACAATTGGATTTTGGACATCAGCAAATAGTATGCCTTAATTTATGAGATTGCTTTTGGCACTCAAAATGTGCACATTGGGTGCCAACGTAGTGTGATGGCCAACTGCAGCACTCATCTTCCCTGTCTGATCTAAATTTTGTTGATGATGAATTTTACCTGAACCTGAAGGACCTTACCCTTCATTTTGTCAAGTAAATGCCAACCCTGATTTTCACTACCTAATTGTTTTGCATATTTAGATCACTTACTCTTCTTCTGGTTCACTTGTCCTATGTAAACTACTGTTGCGATAAGATTATATCCATAATTAAATTGTTTTGGATTGTTTTTCTCTGAGTTTTAGAGATGTCACTAACTGTAACTTCCAACTTTAGCACTCATCTTTTCTGCACCGAGCTACAAATCATTCTCTCCTGTCATCTAAGCATAAGTCGGTGGCAGTCAAATCTTTTATTTTTGGAAGAGATGACAGCAATAGCAGGAGTACAATTTCAACTGCCGAAGATTCTTCAGACCTGGTTAGCCTTACTTTTTTAGTTGTTAATATCCTTTTGCATTTCATAAATTTGATGTCAAAATTACCATTGGATCTCATTACCTAACATTCATGCTGTAGTTTAAATCCTGACTATGAAGTTGCTATCTTAGACTATTCATATTTTCCTTTTTTATTTTGTCATACAGAATCATAGTGAAAATCAGCCAACAAAGGTGGCTTCAGTTAAGTTTAGTAGTTCACAGTCCAGATCAAGTTCTCAAATGGCAAAACTTGCAGTTGAAACAGCTTCAAGTACTTCACTGTTTGAGATATTGAAGCGCTCATCTTTGCAATCCAACCATTGTTCTCGAGGCAATGTGATGGGTCAAACTCAAACTGTGTTTGCTGCACTTGAATCTGTGAAGAAGTCTAAAAAAATTGAAGGCAGGAGCTAAGTCCTAGTAAGTGAACTATTTCCAATACTTTTGGCTCTAGTGGCACCAATCTTCATAATCCTCTACTTTTGAGGGTGAACAGAACAAGCACGTTGGACCACTTAGCCTCTTATAACTGTATCTTACTGTGGCCTTGATATTGTTAATAATATAACCCTCATTAACATCCTTGTTTCTCAGGATCCATGCATACAAATCTCAACTAGATGCATCTGGAAACTTCTGTGCAAAATTCAGACCTTGAACCTGGGTCAGGTTCTGTTCTTTGATTATTCATTTCTGTATGAAATTTGAAGAAACATGAATCCTAAACATTGAGATTTGGTCTTTTGCGATGAGAATCGACAATACTGGCCATTTTTTATTGTCTTCAACTGCAGATTTTTTTAGTGGTGCTATATGGATGTTCCATCGGTCTAAAGATGAAATGAGAAAAGGGTTGGCGCAGCCTCAAAGAATATCCAATGGGTAATTGGAATTATACCCTTTTTGTGAGGTGACACCATAAGTAGGCTTGTGGGTGACAAAGAAAAATGGGTATTTGTAATCAAGTTTTATGGTCATTATACTTGATCTCCATCAGCATCAAAGACTGTTCAAGTCAAACATGAGGTCGGGGGTTTGCTTGAACATAATTTAGATAGCTAATGGTACAGTGTTGGAGACTCTGAGGAGTCTCAAATTGAATTAAAAAAAAAATCATAAAATGATATTTAAGTTTAATGTGTTCTTTTGTCTAATAAATCGATTTTTTAGATTGAGTTCTTTTATTGGATTTGAGTTCATATGAATTTATAACAAATTGATATCAAAATTAGTCTAACATAAAAAAGGGTTATTTCTTGCTTGATAAAGTTTAGAATAAGAGGAAAGAAAAAGGGTTACCTCTTATTTAGAAGGGGTCAAGATTGAGGGTTATCTGTGGACGTTTAGTAGGCAATATTATGAGTTTTATATTGAATTCACAAAGAAATTATAAAATAGTATTTAAATTCAATAGGATTAAGAGTTATTTGGTACTTTAAAGAATCTAAAGTAAGAGTTATCTGTGGACATTTGATAAACAATGTTAAAAATTTTATGTTGGATATACAAAGAAATCATAGAATAATATTTATATCCAACAAGATTAATTGGTGCTCCGAAGCGTTTAGAGTGAGTTGTTCACAACATTCGATCTCTCGAAGAGCGGGCAATGTTACGAGTTTTACATTTGATCTATAAAAAATTCATAAAATAACATTAAAATTGAATAGGTTTTTAACATATTGATCTTTTAGATTAAGTTGTTATTGTGTTTGAAATTCATCACGTGGGCGATAACAGAGACCCTAAGCCTGCCATCGAACATGGTCATCTTTCACCTATTTGACCGGGTTAAACCTAATTATTCACTTTTGGAAAACATATCGGACATGGGAATTGCCATAAAGTAAGGTATCCTAAATTTGTGGCCTTATATTTTCTCCGTTTTCCATGTGGGTTAGTTACGTACATTTTTTAGATTCATTTGTACCTTAATTTGAAAAATCAGTGGCTGCTCAATTACTAACCCTCTTGAATAATACTTTCTCATTCAAGTAATGTGAAAGAATATCAGTGATATAGGAAACAAAACTTGAGAATACCACAAGGTATTTCCTTTTCAAGTTCTTAAATAATTTTAGGTATAATTAAAATAATTATTATATTCACTTATTCTAAAGTATAAATGACTTTATATATTTGGAACATGAGTATATAAAAATTCAATTTGTATTTGAAATAAAATTATCAGTATTAAAACAAATTCATTGTTTCTAATTACCATTTTTTGTAAAAATTGTAATAATATTTAGTTAAGTGATAAACAATTATTAAATTTCTTTACCTAACAATTTCTCCTATAATTGAAATAAAAAAGTTCTCATATTCCTAGTCTCTTTCTATTTGGTGAACTTGTGTGTGAATTAAAATGGAGAAGATTGAATGGCTGCTTATCACTTTTAAAAGTTGATTAAAAGATTACAGTTAATGCCATATGGCAAATTCATTGGTTCTAATGTCATTTTTTTAAATAAAAAATTAGTGGTATTTAGAAAAGAATAATAAAAATTATTAAAATAAACATATTTTTTGTCTCTATTTAGCGAACCTATAAATTAAAATGGAATATATTCTGCGAAGTTCATTTAATTACTGCCTTTCTAAAATTGCAATAATTAAAATAAAATAAAATAAAATAAAACTTACCTGAAATTCAGGGTCCGAAGTATAATTTTACGGACAGTCTTGATTTTTCTTGTCTCTATTTGAGGTGACGTGTCGTTTGAGCAGCTGAAAGCACACCGTATGAGACCATACTCCCACGCTTCTTATTCGGTTCCCAGATTTCTTTTCCAAGAAATTTTCGCCTGAAACAGCGAAATCGGGAATTTCTTGCCCTAATTCTACGACTCGAGTCAAAATCCTCTTCAAAGATCGAACATTTTGGGGGGGGGGGGGGACAAAAGAAAGAGGTTGTCCGAAAGTCGCATGATTCAGCTCTCTCACTCTCTTCAATGGCGAATTCAAGCTGTAACAGAGGCAAGTTGTTTGTTCTCACTCTTCTCTTCATATCTGCTTCATTAAAGCATCCGAATTTTTTCGTTCAGTGTGATTTACTATCAGTTGAAACTGAAAGTGAATCCGGGTCGTCGGTTGTTTCAACCTTGCTCGATCTTCAACATCGTCAAATAGAAAAACTTGAACAGCTAGTGAACAGTTTAAGTGAATTGGTAGATAAGCTTGAGTCAAAGTTTAAGGAATCTTCTGTGGAGAGATCTTTGGACGAGAGTGATAGTGTTGAGGATTTAAAATCTGGGTTTCATGATAGATTGAGGACTGAGAGAAAAAATGATGATTTTGGTGAGGGTTTGGAAAATAGGGAAGATAAGGAAAGAGCAAAGGCTGTACCAGTTACGAAGTACAGTCCTTTGTGGTCGGAAAGGTTTCCTTTTGTTTCAGCGGTGAAACTGAACTCTGATGCGACTTGCATTCATGTTTTGCCTTTCCGGGATTATGAGGGTTTTAGTAAATATGTTGGTGTTGGTGATGATAGAGGGAGGGTTTATGTGTTTTCACGAAATGGGGATGTTCTGGTTGATTTTCATACGGTGTCTGATTCGCCAATTACGGCTATGCTTTCTTACATGTCTGTTTATAAGAATGAGAGTTTCGTGGTCACTGGGCATCAGAATGGGGCGGTTTTGGTGCATAAGGTTTGGGAGAGTGTGAATGGTGAGGATTGGAGTCCACTTTCAGCACAAAAAGTTGTGGAATTCGGAAGTGAGGAAGATGGGTTAGAGATAACAATTTTGGAATTGCATCATGTTGGGAGGACTCGGTATATTCTGACTGTGGATGCCGGAGGGAAGATTAGGGTTTTTCGGGATAATGGGACACCTTATGGTTCTGTGGTCCCTAACAGTAGGCCACTGGCATTCTTGAAGCAAAGACTTTTGTTTCTGACAGAGAGTGGTGCAGGATCATTGGATTTGAGGAACATGAAAATAAGGGAGTCTGAATGTGAAGGGCTGAATTCTTCTTTGGCTAGGAATTATGTGTTTGATGCCAATGAGCGTTCTAAAGCTTATGGTTTTACATCAGATGGCGATCTTATTCACGTGCTGTTGCTGGGTGATGTGATGAACTTTAAATGCAGGGTAAGGTTTAAGAGGAAGTTTGATTTAGTTGAGCCTCTTGTCTTTCAGACAATCAAGGGGTACCTGCTCGTGGTTAGTGATGAGAAGGTTTTTGTTTACAATGTTTCATCTCAGCATTATGTGAGGGTTGGTGGGCCTCGGCTTCTTTTCTCTGCTGGTCTTGATGAGATTAGATTATCCTTTCTTAATAACCAGGCAAAGGAAGATGATGCAGAAGGTAGAAAGGCAATACCCTTAATAGCAAGCGACCGTGAAAAACTCATAGTTCTCGGTCTAGGAGGTGGCTATGTTGGAATGTATCGCTCCAACCTCCCAATTTTCAAGAATGAATTCAATACAATGCTATGGACCAGCCCTGTCTTGTTCTTCGTTCTCTTTTTATTTGGAGCCTGGCAATTCTTTGCAAAAAAGAAGGAAGCACTTACTTCTTGGGGACCGGATGATCCATTTAGCTCTACGGCAGTTACAAGTGGAGCTCCTTTGGGATCTGGCCCTGGTGACAGATCTTTTACAGAGTCATCAAGAGGTTCTGATATGATGGAGCTTAGAGGTCGTGGTCTAGGAGGTGCTTCAAGAACTTATGTCTCACCTGCTCGGTTTCCTGGTGGAGCGGCTAGTTCTTTTAGACCAAGTTCTGTTGATCCCAGCTCAAGGCCTCCTCCTGTTGATCCAAATTATAGAACGGGAACAGAGCTCAAGTACAGGGGCCCAAATCTGGAAAGTACTGTTTTTCCCAAAAGAAGGGAGACTCTATTTGGGAACAGTCCTGTCGTGGATGAAAGCAGTTAATTTTGAGAATCTGCCAGATGAATTACCTTGTGAGTTCACAGTTTTTTTAATTTGTTCTTCAAAATGTTCATGTGTCTCTTCAGGGCCATTTGAACTTGCAATAGTTGTAATTTTGTAACCTCTTGTTGCTGAAGAAAGACAAAATTTAATAAATCTAGGCAGTTCTTTCTGACCCCCAATTTTCAGCAATGATATTTTTTTCCATCTCATACCCTTTTTTCAATTACCTCTTACATATTTTAAAGGCAAAACTCAATGTGGGGCAGGGAGAACTGATAGATTCAGCTAGATTTTACTGCACTTGGTGTGTAATTGCGTGCATACTATATTTGTGGTACCATGCTCAGTTTATGAACTGAATGAGTGAGCTATGCTATCAGCAGCAACTAGGAATATCTCTACCAGTTGGGAGTACAATTTGACCAAACTGCATTGCAAAAAAGTGTTATAGAAGCTGTGGAACTTTTCTTTCCCCTCCCCCCCAGCGGACATACATGCTTGCAACTATCACTTATCTGGATTTTTCCCCCTCCACCCCTTTGGGAGGGAAAGATCCTACTGCACTGTGAACGTTTTTCCATCTTGCGAAAGATCCTACTGCACTGTGAACGTTTTTCCATCTTGCTGTCTATTTCTTCCCCAAGTAACATTTTGGCATGCAACATGTTTGGCCCAATATATGTCTGCTTGACCTTTTCTCCCATCTTTGTTATCTTTTAACTTGATCAAAATTATTTATATTTCCCACCTCACAATGTGCCTGTACAGTACAGACATCTTATAAACATGTGGTGATTAGCTGCATAGCATGTTAGTTCATGAAGGAAGAACCACTGCTTTGATACTGTTCTTTAAAGCTGATTCATCTAGTTTAAGTGGGTATATCTTTGGTTGTTAAAATTTTTGCGGAGTCCAGTCTTCTTTTATGCTCTGCATAAATTTTTTTTGTCCTTTTGATCACCCTGTGTACATAGATGTGATCAACATATTAAATGTGTGTTATTTTGTTCTGAGAAAGCAGATTAACATTGTCAATGTTGCTATATAATGGTTCGGAACAATGGCAAAAGGTTGGTCAGTTTTCTCTCACTAGCTTTCTTGGGGTTGGGTTGGCACAAGTTGTCTAGAAATGAATAGAGAAGGGGTGGCTCTACTTTACTATTATGTATCACTTGGAAGGTTGGAGCCTTATGAACCAAACAAATTGTCATTTTACAGACTCTCCATGTCATGTGAGGGACCTTTGTTTTTTTTTTTTTAATTGCCTGTGTATAGGATACTAAGGAAAACAGCAAGAAAAATTTTAATTGTTGCTTATCTCTGTTTGGAGTTTCAAATTTTTCACACCAGCAGGTAAAATTGCCAAACCCATTTCTCCTCAAGTTTGTTACTTAAAACCTGTGAGCACCTTGTTATTTGTTGAAGGTGATTGTGGCTTACCGGCATTATTATTTTTAGGTTGTACTCTTTATTTGGTATAATAGATTGTGTATAAGATATGTACCGCTTTGGCACTATCAGCTATGAAATTAGGTTCTCCACGTTAACTTTTTCAGGCCATCCTCGTAACTTTGTGAGGTTCTATGGTCCTCAATGCAGTTAGTATGCAATCAATGGCTGGAAGCTTACATTGCATATAGATGCAGTTTTTTCTATTTGGTTTACTAGTAAATTTTGATTTCTTTTTTCCTCTTTCCAGCCTTTTAAAAATAGATGCCATTCTCTTGAAAATTTATGGCTTTTGCTAATCTAGAGACTGTTTTCTTCAGTTCTTGTTGAAATCAAATATTCTCTGGATGCCAAAAGTCGGTAATATGCCCCTTGGGGTCCGAAGTTTCTGTACCGTCTGGTGAGTGCTTTATGCCAATTTGTTATGGCAAATATGTTAAACTTTCTACAGGGATACTATTTTGAAACTTTCTGCCCAATGTTTGCAAATTTTGTAGGAAATTTAGGTAACAATTCTTCCTATCCTCTTCACTAAAGAGAAAAAGCATGTCGACCCATCCTTGGTATGAGTTGTTGTGTGTAAACTTTTTTCTTTTTGCATATTTTACTTCACAATGGATAACAGTGGCGGCACAGCACTTGAAGGAGATGGCAAGCCTCATGGCTGATTTTAATATATTATGTATCAAAATTAGGTTAATTATTGGTCTGGAGAATAATATAATAATATGAAATCTAATGCTTCATTACTTCATTGAATAATTATAGTAAAATGAGTTTATATAGAAAATTTATTATCATAAAATATAAAAACAGTTATTATAAATATAGAAATATAAAATTAAGTAAAATCAAATATGTATCAAAATCAATTTAATAATTGATTTGATTTTGATATATAATATATATTTTAATGGTCAACAACACTTATATCATAAGTACATTTCCTTTCCCCGGTTCCTCCTTTTCTATCTTATCTCCAAAGAGGTTAAATCAAGTTGCAATGTTTTGTTCATTCCTACACTTCTCTAGCCTACAGCTTGACATGGAATAGAGGTAACTTTGATTAGCAGACGAGTGATCCTGCCTAATTTGCTCTTATTTTATATCTTAATGTAGATCTTTTCTTAAGTCTAATTTTTATTTTTATTTTCAATTTTTTCAAAAGGGGGATAGAGACCATAACATGTTCGTATATAAGGTTTTGAACTCTTTAATAAACTTTAGTTCAAGTAGCATCTCTCATTTTTAGGTATGGGTTCGAGTCTCAGTACGAAAAAAGAGGGGGTTTGAACTCTTATCCTTGAGTATGCATGAAGGCAAGGAACCCTGATACTATTCGATGTAATCGGTATTTTTGCATACCTAATTGGATTATATTCAAAGGTGAGATGATGCCTCCATCTTTCTTGCAAATAAAATATATTGGGTGCTCCAACCTCTGCCCTCCCTCCATGTCCACCGCACCGATGACCAGAATAGAAAATAATACTGAGACTCCGAATATGGATCTAAAGCCACAACCTTTGTGCTTTTTGGGTAGGTTTGAGATTTGAGGGCCAAATTGGGTGTCTCAGATTCTTTCGACATAAACCAAATCAAAGATTCTTATGGTCAACCTCATCACATTGTCTAAAACCCTGGTGGGGTCTTTGGGACTTGTTCAATTAAATATATATTACTTGAGATAAATAAGCATGGGTAATAAACGATAGCAAAAGAAGTCTTGTCCTTGCTCTTTGCTACAATCAAGGTGTTCTCCCAACCTTGTTAAAGGGATTGTTAACATTAATTCCAAGTTGACATCGATATAGCATAATACTCAAAAAATAAAATTTAAAATCTTTCGGACAATTGTTAAAATATTTTCAACAAAGAAAGAACTATAAAAAGCCGATCTAAATAAAGAAGATAAAAAAAAAAAACACACACACACACTTCGAAATAAAAGTATTTTTGTATTCAAATTTTAATTTACTGTAATTAATAAAAAGATTTTATATAAAAAGGAAATACTTTTTTTTTTTGAAAAAACTAAAATTTAACTTTTAACAAACAAAATTAAGTTTGCATGATTTAGAAAAAAAATACATATTAATTAATATTAAGGCAACTTTTGCTTCGTGCGGTGACTATCAAAAATAATGTTCAAGGTAGGGGTGCATTCGAATGGAGTCGATCTCAAATATCTTTATTTTTGAATTTGAACTCGATTTTTTTTACTCGACTCGAATTCAAATTCAAATTTGACGAATAGTAAATAATAGAATTCAAACTCGATTCAATTATATAATAAAATTACTTGAATTTGATTATTATATAATATATTAATATATTTAATTTAATTTTTATATTATAATTATATATATATAATATATATTATCGAGTTATTTAAAAAAAAATTAAATTTAAAATTTTATAATTCAAAATTGAATCGATTATATAATGAATTTAATTTAAATTTAATTTAATTTTGATTAAAATCGAGTGGAATGAACCTTTGATTCAGCGGTTAAAACTTGATTTGGTTTGTATAACACTTCTATCAAGGCGAACGGCCGAGATGGCGCCTGATTGCTTAGGTCATGATGGCGCCTTGTTGGTTCCGTTGGAGTAGAGTCAGTAGACCTTGTTCCTGCACGTGACGCCCAACGGACCGCGATGCTTGCCGTTTAGGTTATTAATCCAAAATCCAAAAGCCCCCATTCAAATTGTAAGGACCTTCGCATTCACACTCAACACTTTTTTGTTCCATTTAATTTCAATGGTCACTGGCTAAGAAAAATATAGAAATTCCGCTTCACTGATTTTAATTTCCCACTCATTCCCACCTCCACCCCCCTCCCCCAGCCATGGCGCCTGACTAGGAAACCCTCTTCCTTGTCTCTCTCGCTCTCTCTCTCTCTTTCTCTCTGGAGATTCTATAGAGAGAGAGTGAGAGAGATATAGAGAGATAGAGAGAGAGTCTCTCACTTACTATATTTGCTAAAAGGCCAGTGGAATTGCTATGTATACTCGAATACATGCACACATACATATATTTTGTGTAGATATGGCTTCTCATCATCTTCGTATCTGTTCTATCCAACAAACCGTGTTGATCACTTCTTCTCATTTGTTCATGACGTGAGTGAATCATTATATATAAAACCCTACTGGTTTAGGGTTTTTAGATTTGTACTTGTGGAGATGGCGGAGGCGAGTAGAAACGGCGGCGGTGGTTTCGCGTCCGGCACTGGAATTCCGTTGGGATTGAATCGAATCAAGACTCGTCGACCTAACTCCAAGAATCACTTCGCTCCTAATCCTAGCGATTCTAACAAGTCTACCGATCATCGGAAAGCGACCACGTTGTTTTGCGGAGACAGAGATTTGAGGAATCCCCCCGCGAAGCAGAAGCCTAAAACCGCCGTTCTTGATCGTGGAAGGTTCAGTTTTTCTAAAGAAGGTTCTCTCTCTCTCTGTGACAATTTTAATCATTTGTTTATCTGTTAGAGTGTGATTGTTGAATTTTTTGATGAATTTTTTTTGTTGTTCCTTCTTTTTTTAATCTTTATATCATCATCAGATTGTATTTGAACCTTGTATGTGATTTTCAGGGCAAGTGTATAGGATGTGCCATTTGATCAAACTAAATTTGATTTTGAATAGTCTGCAATAGTGCTGATTTGATCTTTATTTTACGTGTTTGTATAATTGTATGAAGAACCGCGGGAAAGGATGTCTTACGTTGAATAATCCATCTTTAAGCTGTCTATTTTTGGAATGATTTCTCTTTTACTT
Source organism: Dillenia turbinata (assembly GCA_037126225.1). NCBI lineage: Eukaryota > Viridiplantae > Streptophyta > Magnoliopsida > Dilleniales > Dilleniaceae > Dillenia > Dillenia turbinata. Next base: position 27,023,309 of record JBAMMX010000006.1, on the reverse strand, counting down.
TGGAACGGAATTAGAAAATTATGATTTCCGCTGGAAAGGCGATTAATGGAATATTGTATGGCGGCAATTTTGGATTTCATGTAGAAAGAATTGTGTGGCAAATAAGGGAAAATATTTATATTCTAGGCGTATACACGGAGCTGGAAGGTAATTCTTGGAAATGGCAAATTCTAATGGCTTAAAAGGGGTTTATATGCTTCTTGTTTCAAATTAACCCAAAAATGAAGAGACTGCTACGTATGGAAAATAACAAATTAGAAAGACAGAATCATCAAGGAAGAATTTAGGTACCACAAAGTAGATCAAGTTAATTAATAACAAGGTGCAACAACGTGTAGATTTCCCCCAAGTTGAAGAACACACGGCAAACCATTTCAGTTAAGAGGCTAAATGCACTGTAAGTTCACATCAAGGCATAACAAAGCCACAGTTTAAGAAGTATCGGAAACAACTATCTCCCAATTTTCTTTTTGTAGTTGCAACTTAATTTTTAAAGTTGTATGTATTGGGTTCCTTAATGATGAGTATACATATCTATGTCTTGCAAATGGAATGTATTCCATTGACTGTTACTGGACCTTGACATATGTAAATGCATGTTCTTGCACAAGGTATTAAAGCAAGGAAAATACTGTTCAACTCCTTTTTACATCCGGCTGCTGTCTGTTTAATAGGCCTTTAAAAAAAAAAAAATCGTTGTATGTATACCTGTTTTAGAAGGAGAAAACTATGATATGAAGTTTGAGTTCATGAACTTGCTGCTTTTTGTGCTTTTGGAAGGACTCCACAAAGGGAAGAAGATAGCTCACTGGTTTACATCATACATGAAGGATTCTAGTCCGGCTCATGATACATCTCCAAAATCTGACGTGAGTTCTTCAAATATGCTTGCTTAACACTTGGTGCAAGTTTAACCATCTCTGCAACTATCTCCGTAGGGCAACTCAGAAGTTCAAAAAGTTGTTAAGGAGGAGCTTCGTGACAGAACTAAGCTATGTAAAGAAGGAAAACATTCAAATAAAAAGGATTCATCTTTTGAGTGCGTAGCCCATGGGAAAATGTCAAAAGGAATAAAAAGTTTTTCACATGAGCTTGGAACCAAGTGTGGCATTCCACCTATGCCTTCTCGGGCACACAGCTATAGTGATTTGAAGGTATGGTACCTAAAGAATGAAATATTGTCCACTAGTGCAGTCGCACATAGCCACTAGATCTTTCTTTCTATTTATAGGGTATTTACTTGGATAATACTGACAAAGCCATGAGTATTAATGCAGTGTATATAAACCAGGATCTTCCTGCATCATGCATGCTTAGTAAAATGTCTTATATTACTGATCAGTCGGCAGGTAGCCATCACATTTGGTACTATTATTTCTTCATGGTCTTGGTGGATGTGAAATTGTAATTGAAGTCCTGAAGTTGGAGTAATTATAGCCATGTATGTTGGCCTGGGTCTTTTCGATAGGCATGCCTCATGATACCAAAGATTTCCATACTCATGCCTCATGATACCAAAGACATTGAATGCATCTTAACACTAACAAAGTGGTAAATTTGGAGTTATTGTGCTGTATAATGGGGAAGTGATTCCTTTTTGCTGCTTGGTCTTAGTATCTCTATTTGACTTACTAACACTTGGTTGATTTATTTCCTATGTTTTGGTTTATGGTACTTGTCTTTTCGAATTTGTTGATACTCAGGAACTTCTCGGATCATTTCGCTCAAAATTTGATTCTGCTAAAGAATTGGTGAATTCTGAGCTGGCTACTTTTGCAGCTGACGTTATGGATTTCCTTCATGGAAGTGATCTGTGTGTTGAAGAGCAGAAAATGGCAGAGGATCTACTCATTCTTGCTCATCAATGTTGGGAAATGCCACCTTCTAAATTTCGTTCCAGGTGCAAAATGATTGTCCAGAATTTGACTGGGAAAAGGAAAAACTGTCAAACAGGATTGCTGAAGTGGCTTTTAACGCGCATGCTTTTCATACTGACACGCTGCACTAGAGTGCTGCAGTTCCAAAGAGACAGTGAACCAATTAACGAGAAATCTCTCTGGAAGTTCAAGAAATGTTTAGAAAGTATTCCTGCCGTTGAAATAAGCTGGGTACCTGATACAGGGGTTACTAGTTGTGGCACAAATTCAGACATGAACCAGAAGAGTGATATCAAAAACAAATTGCAGTTTCAAAATGTGGCAACATCTCTTCCAAATGCAGGTCGATGCAGTTCCACAGAGCTTGGTACCATGATGAATGGTGCTTTTAGGAAGGACTCGGTCCTGGATCAAAATTCTGTTCCTCATAATTCGCAAATAGATTTTGGCCCACGTGCTCAACAAACGTATCAAGCTGATTGTAATTTTCATGGGAAGTCAGTGAACAGAACCAGTTGGGCTTCACGTGATGATCAAGAACATAGCTTTGATGAGTCTGATCTGGTAATTTGTAGAATATGTGAGGATATGGTACCTAAATCTAATTTGGAACCACATTCCTATATATGTGCTTATGCGGATGAGTGTAATTTGAGTTATTTAGATGTTAATGAACGTCTTTTGAAGCTTGCAGAGGTACTTGAACAAATCATAGTGTCATGCAATTTAAGTTTAAATGAACCATCTGGCAGTCCTGAAAGTTCAAGGGTACAATCTGCAAACTCAGCAATCACAGCAGAAGGCTATTCTCCAAAAATAAGTGAATGGAGAAATAAAGGCATGGAAGGAATGTTTGGGGATCTTCATGAGATGGATACCGCCTCCATAGATGATTTTCACCTTGTAAATTCCAACAGCTTAAAGAGATATTTGAGCTTAAAATTTGGCCCTTATGGTGCACCCTCCTCCAGTGGGAGCCTGACATCAGCATCCTCGGCAAATACCCCCAGGGGTCATTTTGACTTTTTTTGGTTAGAGCACAACAATCTTTCAGACCTTGAAGATGTGCAACAGGTATGTCCTCTTAATATTTTGGTTTTCTTTCAGTAATAAAGTTTATGTTTATTGCATTTTAAGTTTGACCTACTACTTTCCTTTTCTTTTCTCCTGCTTCAAATATCAATAACTTGCAATGTAGTAGCCATGTTTGTGGTTTAAATAGCTTCTTTCCCCCCTTCCTGTGCTATGCATCAACATAAATTATTAGAATTTTCACAAGTTGGAATATACAGAGATATAAATGGTCTTGCCATAAGGAGAATTTTTCTGTTTTCTGTTTTTATAATTTTAGGTATAACCACATATGCAATCCTAAATGTATAGATTTGATTCCAATTTTAGTCCTATAACAGAGTTACTGGAACTTAAATCTCATCGTCAAAGAAGCCACGTGGCATCCTACATGGCATTGATGTGGCTTTTGTATGGCCCTCACAAGGCTAACTCATCTCTATTAGGCTAAGCTAACTAGGTTTACACTAATCTCTAATAGAAACAACTGCTACCAGTTGTAACATTCAACATTTTGATGAATCAATTGAAAGATACTGCTATACAAAAAAATATCTCTATAGAATAAACATTGCAGAGAGATTGATAATTGGGAGACAGCCCAAGAAGCCCCACGAAAACCCTGACTAAGCCTTGCCAATTTACAGATCACTGGAGGATCTAAGTACCCAATAACCAAAGCTACACAAGTTTCAGGCAAATCACCAATGCCAGTAGGTGATAAATTTGATGAACAACATGAAACCACACCAAAATTTTGACAAAAAAAGAGCCTGAAATTCCAGCACCCATCAAAACCTTTTCTGATTATGCAAATTAAGATGTCCTAGATGTTGTTTAAGCTTGAGGGAAAGAGAGAGAGAGAGATAGAGATTGAGAGAGCGAGAGAGAGAGAGATGAATAACAGGGGTTTTGCTACATTTGGTGTTATTTGTTTATGAATAAATGGATTGGCTGTTTGTACCACACCCCCCCCCCCCACAGAGATTATTATATTTGTGGTTGACACATGGAGAAAAGAATCTCGGGTGTTCTTGAAAAAAAAAATTGATATGGTGATACTTTGTGATTTAGAGACTAGAGTACCCCTAATTATTGTATGTGAAATGTCACGTCAATGCCATCTAGGATGCCACATAGCTCACTTAGCGACAAAATGTACATCCCATTGGTAATTCCATTATAGGACCAGATTTGTAACCAACATCTTTGCGTAGGACTCAATAGTAATTTTCTTGTTTAGGACTAAATTGGAAAGTGGATAAAAGGTTTAAGACCACAAATGTGATTTTCCAAATTTCATTTTTCAGTCCTGGAACTGTAAACAAAATATCTGCTGATATGAAAGGAAAAAGAAACTTAAGGGAATTTGTAAGATTAGAACATCTTGAAGAAAGAGTGCCACAGCCAAGTGATCACTCTCCAAGAATAATGGTTGCTGAGTTGGAGTTTTATTGATTTTAACCACAATGGCAATAATTAAATTCAGTTGTCCCTAGTTGAATATGCTTGCTAGTGCCCTATGTAGAACTATTGTGTTGGATGGCTTCTTACAGCAGTCACCAATGTCTCTTCTATGGTAAAGCAATCTTAATGGCGATAATTATGGGGTTTATACTTCTTTATTTTGTCATTGAACCATATATGTCTTTATCATATATATTTTTTTTCATCTTTCTCAGTTTGAGTTTAGAGTTAGATTTTACTTTAGCAGATGACGGACCTTGCTGACATTGCTCACTGTGTGGCAAGTACTGATATCTCAAAAGAGGGGTGTCATGAATATTTGCTTGCCTGCATGCAAGATCTACGAGATGTATTACAGCACAGCAGGTTGAAAGCTCTTGTAATCGACACATTTGGAGGGCGAATTGAAAATCTTCTGCGGTATCATTAAGATGTTTTTCATTTTCTTTGTTTGAATCTCAATACACCCTGAATTTTCTGTGATTCTTCTTTATAAAATGCACAGGGAAAAATATTTGCTTGCTTGTGATTTAATGGATACAAGAAGTCCAAAAAGCGAAAGCAAACAGAAAGAAAGTGCCATGCTATTAGACTCTGCATCTCAGAGTAGTGCAATGTCTACTCCTTCGCATCCTTCACATAAAGAGCGAACGAGTATTGATGACTTTGAGATCATAAAGCCAATAAGCCGTGGAGCTTTTGGTAAGGTCTATCTTGCACGAAAGAGAGCAACAGGAGACTTGTTTGCAATAAAGGTAGGACCATTAACTATATTTCCATCTTGTGACATGAAATTTAAATTCTCTATGCAAAGAGATAAATAAATAGATGGAAGCAAATTATATCATGGAACTTGGGTCAATGTGAGATGTGAAAGATACTGTTCTTGTTTTCACATACAAGATGCAGGTGTTTCTGTAAGGGAAAAAAGAGCCAAAATAAATGCAGATTGTTTTATCGACACTTTGGTTTCCATTTTACTAATGCATTCATTGCAAACCAGAAAGATATTGTTCTTGGTTTCATATACAAGATCCAGGTATTTCTGTTGGGGAAAAGAGAGGGGAAAAAAAATTAAAAGGGGACAAGATAAATGCAGTTTGTGCTGATGACACTTTGCTTTCCATTTTATAAATGTATTTATTGCATTGATGAAGTTTTTTATTGTGATAAGATTTTTTTTTTTTTTTTTATAATTTTTATTTGTGTTCTTCTATATTAATCCAGGCACCAATTTTAGTACTGGGGTGTTTCTTATGCACCAATCATTCGTTTTTATTCTCAGATATTGTCTTTGTGATCTTGTTTTGGTAAAATAGGTTAGTGTTTCCCATTGCCGTTTTTATATTTAAGGTGATGAAGTTTTTATTATTTATACGTGAGGGTAGAGTTGAGGCTTCTGTAATTACCTCAACTTCTCTATCTTATTGGAACCTGAAGTTACTTCTCTGTAAAGGTGGTGAGAAAGGGAATCTAGTCTGGGAACTTCTGTTTATATGATTCCCTGATTTTGAGTTTGAATTATGGACCTTCCCGACTAAGAAAATGGTTAAGCACAGACTTTGCTTGTTTCTTTGTGAGATTTGATCTGAATGCGTGAATTGAATGGTTTAAATTTCTTTATGGTCTAAAATGTTGCTAGAATAAACTTAGAAGAACTCTTGTGGTTAAACCAAGTATCACACTCTCATAGCCTCATAGGCCTTGATAATGGTGGCAGATTAGATTTCCTCACCCCTGAAATTTCTGGTCTTCTGATGGATTTATTAATCTGAACTTTTAGCATGTGCAAATAGGTCTTGGTGGAGTAACATAATATGATTGAATTGCTGTTCAGGTGCTTAAGAAATTGGACATGATACGTAAAAATGATATTGAGCACATACTAGCAGAACGCAACATATTAATAACAGTTCGAAATCCATTTGTGGTAATCTTTTCTTTTTCTTTTTTTCTCATTCTGATATTTTCCTTCTGTATCTTTCCCGTATTTTAATGTGTTGTAATCTTTTCTTTTTCTTTTTTTCTCATTCTGATATTTTCCTTCTGTATCTTTCCCGTATTTTAATGTGTTCTCCTTATGCTGTATCTTCGTCTTTGTTCTATAAATTAGATTTCAAAATGATTTACATCTAATGCAAATCAGAGATCTTAATGCAGGTTAGATTTTTTTATTCATTTACATGTTGAGATAACCTCTACTTGGTCATGGAATATCTCAATGGGGGTGATTTATATTCTTTGCTTAGAAAAGTTGGTTGCCTTGAGGAAGATGTAGCTCGTATCTACGTGGCAGAGCTGGTTTGTTATGAAATCTTGTGGATTTACTTATTTATTGTATAATATATATTAACCTGGGCTTTGTTATATATCTTTCAGGTTCTTGCTTTGGAATACCTTCACTCTTTAGGAATTGTGCATCGTGATCTGAAACCAGACAACATACTGATTGCACATGATGGGCATATCAAGGTCTGTTGTTGGAAAAATTATACTCTTAACAATTTTGAGCACACGTCTTCCACTCCAGTATGTTTCTTATCAGAGCAAAGAACATATAAAAAGTGTATACCAAGAAGAACCAAAATATCCACATCTCTATGCTTGTAGTTAGTTATATTGTTCATAGCCAGTAGTTACTTGAGTGGGCTTGGATTTCCTCTGCATTCTGAGGAAAAGAGTTGCAACATTTGACTTGCACCATTTTATGGAATTTAAGCTAAAGATTTTTCTCCTTGACAACTACATTTGATTCCTTTAGGAAAAATCACCTCCGCTGGAAAACATCTCAACTGCTTTAGCCCTATGACATCAAGGAAATTATCTGAAGCACTTATATTATTAGCCAGAACCACTATTCCCTTCCCCTGGGAACTTTCATCATGTCCGGTACTATCATCCTGATTATCCTTTCTGCATATTCAGTGGCTCAATGTTGCTACCTTGCTCATTGCCATCATCTCCTATTCCCAATTATGCACCTCAACAGCACAGCCCTCTACATTTGAATATTGCAAAATGCATTTACCTTGGGGAAAAAAAATTACCTGGAAAATAGAACAGAGGATAAAGACAAAGAAGAGGACAGAAAGCAACAGATTCCTTTTCCTCGTAGAAAAATGTGTGGGGAACCAAATGCTGCCTAAATATTTAGTTAGCAAACACTCGATCACTTCACACATCCAATTCTTTTTCTTTGATTTTAGCATTTGTTTCTGTTGTATTGACCCTATAGAAGACACGGCTTCTTAATTCTCCGTTTATAAGGTACTAACCTCTCTTTTATCACTCCAGCTTACGGACTTTGGGTTATCAAAAATTGGACTTATTAACAGTACAGTTGATTTATCTGGATCTGAGAAAAATGCCAATGCTCTAGCGGAAGCTCCTAACTTGCATGTGCAGCAAACAGAAGAGAAAGGTCAACAATCAGCTGTCGGAACACCTGATTACTTGGCACCTGAAATCCTTCTTGGATCTGAGCATGGTCCGGATATTCTCTTCCTTTGTTTAGGCTCTCTAGTTACAAATAACAGCTAGAACATGATTTGAAAGTGGGTATTTTTTGTAGGTTGTGCTGCTGACTGGTGGTCGGTTGGAATTATCCTTTTTGAACTTTTAACTGGAATTCCTCCGTTCACTGCCAAAAGTCCGGAGGTATGTGCATCACATGCTTGAAGGTCTATACATGGCATTTTGAAATTTTAGTTTTAAGGATTTTTATATCAAGAACACTCTAGCCTTGTATGCACATGAACTTTAAATCATCTTATGAGAACATTTTTGCTGAGTGACATTGGTAACAAAAATCTTGTTACACATCTTATTAAAGATCAAACCATGAGTTCTTTTTTTCCCCTTTTTGTGGTTGCTGTACTGAATAAGAACCTCTTTTGAACGTATCACTACTACTATACATAATACTGTCTTGTTTGTAACATACATGTTGATATTTCATTATCATCCAGCAGCAACTGTTGTTGTGTTTTAGTTTTGTTTGCCGATGTGTAATTTGACACCCTTACCTTACCAATAATTGCTTTTATAATGGTTATTTATTCATTGCTGCAACTTAAATAATTCTCGGAGAAGAAGTCAAGATCTGGCCTGTATACTTCATTTCTTGGGATTCATGTGTTAACCAGCTTTGTGATGGCAGAGTGGAATATCATATCTCTTACCTGCAATGACTCCCTCCTCCTGTCCCTTTTTTTCTCTTTCCTAGTTTAGGTGGTTCTTTCATTTTTTTTCCTCCCTTGGCAGCAGGTACCGGGCTGAGGGAGCGGTTTTCTTGAGAAGAGTAATTCACTTTAGTTCTAGGTCTGTCCTCCATATAGGATCATCTCACACAATCTCAAGAAGTCATGAGGGAATCCTTTTAGATCACAACCAAGGAATTCCCTTTGTAGGTAAAAATTTTAGAAATTACTTTATTAACAAATAAAGTGGCAACATGGAAATAATAGTCACAAACAATATGGATGCATATTCTAGAACTGCCCAACTGTCGATTGTAGTTGTTAACGCTCTATATCAAATCCTAATGTCTTTTTAGTTTTATGATCAGGAAAATCCTCAACTAATCTAAACTAGTTATCTTATTGACACAACTTTAGGAATTAATTATTATTATTATTTTTTTGGTGAACAGAAGGAAAGGAAAAAACAACCCAAAACACATGACACACTAGAAACCTAGACCCAACCCAATAGGCTTGCACCGACAGTCTTTGCTCTGGGGTCTCGTACCCTTGACACCTACAGCATCTTGGACAACAAACTGCACACCGAAGCGGGGGGATGGGGGAATTCCTTAACCCCAGCCTGCTGCTATGACCTAAGGAAGCTAGGTGGTCGGCACACCTGTTTCCTTCGCGGAAAATATGCTGAATCTTAACCACATCCACCTCTCTGAGGAGGGAATTGCACTCCTTGAGGAGGAAACTTAAGAGGATGGTCAGCTCCTGGGTTCTCACTGAGCAAATGAACCACCACCGCCGAATCAACCTCCAGCTCTAGTTTCCTCAAGCCTCGCTTCCGGGCTAGCCAAAGGCCCTCTCTAACACCCCAAAGCTCCACTGCCACAATGGAGTAGATGCTGACATTGATAGTGAAGCCTGTGATCCATTCGCCCCTTTCATTCCTAAAAATTCCTCCAGCAGCAGCATGACCAGACCCCTGGATGACAGATCCGTCCGTGTTAAGCTTGATGATGTTTCCTGAGGGAGGGTTCCACTTGACCCAAACTTCTCTGCTTTCCCTCCTCTCTCTAACCTTACTACTAGCAAACTTCAGCTCTCTACTAAAGTTGAGAGCCCACCTCACCAGCAGCATAACATCCATTCTCTCTTGCTGATAAACCCGTCTGCAGCTACTCTTCCAAACAACCCAAATCGTGGCCATAAAGATCTCCTTATCCAGGTGGAAAGCTCCAGCATTGTAGCCTTTGACACCCAGCTTCAACCAGCTGATTAAGTCATCCGTCCAGAAGCCATGATCAAAACCCACTCCAGGCAACACCAAGTTCCAAATTTCCCTGACAAACTGGCAGTCTCTAAGGCAATGCAAGGAAGTCTCCTCTCTCCTGCATTTGGGACAGCATTCTCTGCGAAATGCCTTCTGTTCCTTTCTAAGTTAGTCATGATCCTATCTTTGGCAACCAACCACATAAATTAATTCTAGAAATGCACCAAAAATATCCGCAGCAGAATTCTAATTTTAACAATTTTGCCAAGTATTAAAATTCTATATTGTAGGCATTAATTTTCTAACTCAAAAGGCAAAGGTTCAGGAGGACGCTATTCTGTCGTGCTAAGAACACAACATTTTTCTTCCCTTCCACCCCCATTTATTGTTTAAAGTTGTAAGTTTTTTTCAGGTGATAATATGATATATATATATATATATATATATATATATATATATATATATATATTTGGTTATCTTTGGATAAGAACATGTATATCTCGTTGTTTCCAGGTCCACCACATGTGGCATTTTCACTTCTACCGTACACCTTACACTCTGTAGCCTGCACTAAGAGCGAATTTTTGTATTTTTTTACTTCTTCTATAAAAAGAATTGTTTTAAAGAGAATAGAGAATACATATGAGGCTTAAACTGTTGAGAAACCCTCGGAGTTGAAAGAAGCAGAGAAAAAAAACAGAAATTAATGGAGGGCTGCTTTCCAATCTCATCAAATTCTCTAATTCTTTGTGCCAGGTATGAAGCCAACCCCCCCCCCCCCCAAAAAAAAGAATGTTAAAAATTTTTTAAAAAGAATTAATATGTATATCCATTAGCGACATTTCAGCAAATGTTGCTGGAAGTCTCAGAAATACTATTAAAAGTTTTTAAAATATTGCTAAAGGTCTTAAAATACCAATAAAATCCTTTATAATGTTATTTGTTCTCTCAAAATTATAATTTTTGTAGCTCGTACCCCCTGCCCCTACATATTGTACGTTGTCCCCTAATATAAATTTATAGTTTTGCACCTGTTACGCTGTAATCGCTAGAATCGCCATGTATGACCTCAAAGAGGTATGAAAATTGTCTATTTCTGAAAATTCTACCATCATACTTCCTCTAAATAGACGAAGGAATAGCTGCAACATCACATCTACAAAGCAAAAATAATACATCTTTTGTCTACTTATAGTCTCTAAACTTTACGAAAAGCAAATCAGAGAAGTTTCCATAATAAATCCATCGATTGGTTGGCAAAAAGCAGTTCCGTATCTCCCATCCTATTAAGCAACACAAAAACGAGTGATCTCTAGCTTAGAATCTTTGTAGTATATGAGACAGATACTCGGTGAAATAGTTGTATAAGGTCTCCATTTCTGTAATAAATCTTTAATGTTGATCTTGCATTGTTGGGGCTTGCTTTTGGATAAGCTATGCCATAAAGAATTTGGTTCTGGGGGGAATTTCCATAGTCATTTTCTAGCTAGGGAAATGTTTTTGGATGCCAAGTTATGGAGGCCCAAATCAACCTCAATTTTAGATTCAGAAACCTATTTCTAATTCACCAAGTTATCTGTCTTATGTGGACCAATCCCAACCAAAGTATGTTATCAAGTTCTCAATCTTATTAGCCACTCTAGTAGAAATCTTGAACCACTTTGAAGAAAGGAAAGCATCCTTCCAGCCATCCAACCTTTAACTAATCCTAGTTACAGTGGGATCCACCAAGAAGAAAAACTCTTATGATTATCCCCTGCTCCCCAAAGAAACCCCTAGGTAGGTGAAAGGCCATTCTCGCTTCTCACAACTAATGGGAGCCGTCAAAATCAAATCTTTTTCATTGCAATCGACCTTGTGGGAACGGTATGCCTAATAGTATCTTCAATGCAACTTTTCAATCATTGAATTTATAAAGGGTTTAGAAAGTGAATTCTACAAAAAAAATTTATGTTGATTATCCCATTATATCTTCTGCTTGAAGAATTTGTTCTTCAAAATCTCTGTTTCCATCTCTTATTGTCAATACTATCCGTTCCAAAAGTACAATTCCATGAGCCATATTCACTGTTCTTTAACAAACCATATATAACTTTATGACTGATAGTGGAAGAAGCATATATTGACATTAACTAACATCTCTCACTCTCTTGTTTCTCTCTTGTCACTGATGCCATCATAGAACTCGCACGTGGTGCCAAATATATCATTCGTATTGTTCACTCATGCGGCTTTCATCATAATGATATCTTCACTTGGAGACCCAGGCAAGGTCATAAAAGGGAGATTGTCTTGGTCGGGTTTCTACTTCCTCTCATATAAATAAAACAGATAAACTTTACCTTTAATTGATGCTTTTGCCCTTTCTGCCAAATACAATGAATGGCCATATGTTGCTACAGCATTGTTAGAACTCTCCAGGTTTGTCATGCTGGAATAAAGCATCAACTGCTTGGTGCCAACTGCCAATAGCACTGTCCCCTCATATTTAACATTCAAATGTATGGTGCACATTTCAGTTCATTGCATAATTCACTTTTAGATCTAAGTGGCACTGAGTCACAAACTTTAGCCTCAACCTTGCTAAAAACATCATTGTGGGAATGGAGACTTGAAGTTTTCTTCTTGTGCAGATTATCTTTGACAACATTCTTAACAAGAAAATCCCCTGGCCAAGTATTCCAAATGAGATGTCACATGAAGCCCAAGACCTCATCGACAGGTTTGTCAACAAAAACTTTTGAGTCCTCAAAAGTGTTATTTTATGGTGTCAAACCTGATGGCATGGCATTGTCTTATGGAAACCAATTTCATGTTCCAACTGCATAGTTGGAATGTGTCACCTTGGATGAGATACTAAAATAGCTCATTTTTTTGTGGTCCATGTTATAAATATATATATTTATATATAATTTTGTTCCATCTTATAGGACATCATCCTAAAAATTCTTAAACACCCAATGTTTAGCTGAAATGTATTAGTTTGAACATTCTGAAACTGATACTCTCTTGCCTCTTAGCCTTGGCAGGCATCTGATCATCTGCACTGTCTAAATGATGTGCACATGTTTATTGAGGTTTGATGTTGAAATTCCATGTAAAGTTTTGAGTTGTGATTTTCTCTTACATCATCCTCGTTACATATAGGTTTCTTGCACATGAACCAGGTCAGCGCCTAGGAGCAAATGGAGCATCAGAGGTATACCAGTTGTGAAGGATTTTATTTTCACATAAATCATTCTTCTGACACTCGGCCTGATAAGTCATCTGTGGATTCCTTCCCCCGTTTGCTCTCTTCTAATTGAATATGATCCTGAACTTCTTTGCAGGTAAAGCTGCATTCCTTTTTCCAAGGTGTTAACTGGGACACACTGGCCCAGCAAAAGGTAAGGAAGCACTTCCTATCAAGACATGTTGCTTATTCTAAGTACTAATAGTTTCAGGATTACTGGTTTATTGGTTTGAAATTGCTTGATAATTGTGTTCATCATGGAATTTGGAGAGTTGAACAAATTCCGGAAGTATAAAATGCTTTAGAATTCCTTGTTTGTAATTTCCAGTATCTTCTATGACATATCTCTGTTGTTTGAGATATACTCTGGTGCCTTCCTTATTTTACTACTATTTTGTGGTTCAAAACATTATTCTTGGTTGATTTCATGGTCTATCCAAGGAGGATGTGAGTAGACGCTGAGGTGATTGTAATTATGCATACATCCATCCCCTGGGCAAAAACCAGGTCATCTCGTTAGTGGGACAAACAGTCAAGAGTTTAACATGAGAATAACAGATGTCATTGCATAGGCCAGCACTACAATTCTAGTTCTTAGCCTTAATGAACTAGGGTGGAAGTCCAAAAGAAGATGCTGCTGCATAAATTTACTTTCTATGTTCTTCTATACATACAATCAATTCTTCATGAATGTTGCTAACTATTTTATTTAAGTTTGTCTAATGTGGTACTTCGGACTACCTTAATATAGTGGTTCCAAATAAATTTATTCTTTTCTAGCATGGTTGATAGTGATGTAGAAACTTTTTTCAAAATATTTTGGTGTTATAAAGGTGCAAAGCACAAGTTATTATGAATACTATGACATGGTTGGTGTTGTGGGTGGATAGCTTTTAAAATTACTAAATAAATAAAAACAGAAATTTATAGTATTGACAATGAAAAATATTGAGAAAAGTAAAGGATAAGAAAACCTCATATAAATAGAAAAGCAAGAGAAAGAAAACATTAAAATAGAATTGCTTTCCCATCTAAAGTCCTTGAAAGCACCTGAAGCATGAGACAGTAAGAAAGCATAAAAACACAATTTTATCTGGTATGAGAAATTCAGTGTTATACTGATCATGGAAAATTCTACCATCCCATTTCATCCAAAAACACCAAATAGTTGCAACCATGGCACTCTTCCACGATGAAATGCATCCTTTTTGGATCCAAAGCCTCTATTACCTTGTATGTTCAAATGTTACCGACCACATTGTCATGGGAAATAATAGGTCCTAGGAACCATGCGCCACCACCCTCAGCTATAGAAGTCCAAATATCTCTTTTCTGTTACATTATCATATTAAGCTTCTGCCTCAAATGTAAATTCCACTGACAAACCAGATGTACTGGTGAATTTATGATTGAGGCTATTCAATATGCCATGATTAGGATAATTGTTGATTAAAAAAAATTATTATTGGTGTACATTTATCTATTACTTTGGGGAAAAATCATGATGAATATGCTTTGGCCCCATTATGATGATTTCTTCTGATGGGGATGTTTCCTGTGTATTGACGTTGCTGTTACTTGATCTTGTTTATATCAGGCAGCCTTTGTACCTCAACCAGACAGTGCTGATGATACTAGCTATTTCATCTCACGGTATGGTCATATGTCTAGCAGGATGCTGGATGATCAGAACTCCAGTGATTCTGGTTCTAACCATTCTGACTTGAGCACAGAATCAGAAGAGGTAAATAGAGCTTTAACTTGCATAGTTTTAATCTTCGAAGGATGATACCCAAGTAGTTGATTTGAATGAACCTTGTGCAACCTCACTGCATAAGTAACTTTAAATAAATAAATAAAAATAAAAATTAAACATTTAGTGAACCCTTGTCTCAATTCTACTTTAGGCTCATCTAAATCTCCACATGAATGTCTCAGCATGAGTTGTCTACCAACACAATAATTGATTAGGGAACAGATACTCCCAGTTAAACTGGATATTTGTCTTCACAAACTTTCCTCTTCACTTTTTGTTTCTCTCGAAGTGTAGGAACTATCTGTCGTTCAATTACTGAAGTCATCCTGCATTCCATCTCTTTCTAAGCAAATGGATGAGTGCTGTGATTGGGTGGAGTTTGATTCTTCTCGTCTTGAACTCTCATTATTAAATTTCTCTTTCAAGGTATGCCTGCTTATCTCCTGTAGCCCCTTACATTTGTCAGGGTATTGGCTGAAATCTTTCATTTTGGGACTAGGGTGTGAAAGGTTTTGTTTGATAGGGTAGTGTGGGACCTGATCATTCAATTAGGAGAAAAGAATACAAAGGAAATAAAAGGGACTTCATCATTCGTGAACTTATTTAACCTCAGATTAGCTTAATTTAGAGGTTGGTCAAGGGGCAGGACGTAAAATATAGATTTGCTGTTCAAGTTAATCTTAGAGTCAATAACACTTTTTAATTTGATTATTTTAGGATACTGGACTCTCTTATATCGAGCCAGTTAATAGTTCAAAAAATTGCTGTATCATACTAAAAATCACACATAGCACAGGCAAGACATGGCTTTTTAGCTTTGATTGTCTTATTGCCCTAGAAAATGTTTTCTGCAGAATTCGTCACAGTTGGCATTGATAAATCATGACCTGCTCTCACAAAGCGGGAAGGATCCATCAAAGTGTTCACCATCATCTAAATTTAAAAATTCATAGGCAATTCTTCGCAACAGTGATTTTATATATAGTGTGTACATGCAAATGGTTAGACAGAGAAGAAAAAAGGCAGGCTGGGAGGGGCTTTTCAGCAGAAGGGTGTTCCTTTGTGGCTGGTGGCTACGATTCCTTCTTTTTTCATTTTTATGGTTACATTACATTTTTTTTTTTTGGGGGGGGGGGGGGGAAGAAGGAAGCAATGAAAATGATGTTCTTCTTACATTCTTGAAAGAAAGAAATAAGAAATGAAAATGTTCTTATTACATTCTTGTTTTCTGCAACAGCTGCTCTTGCCAGTTTCTCCTCATGCTTCCAAGCTCTTTATAATCTTAGTGTTTATTGAGATATTAGCTGATCAAACGTGTGCTCATGAAAACTCCAACCGACTGCAGCCAGAAGTGTACGTGTGAGGCTTTCTCAAGAATACAGAACACTCAAATATCACTTTTCTGGCAATATGAGAAGCATCACCACAGATATAGCGTACCCCAATGCAGTGAATCACCAGGTAAGATGATAGAAGGTCAAAGTAGTGAACCAGAAAGTAAAATAATACAGGGGAATGAAAAATGCCATTCACGACAACCAATTACCATCCATATTAGGCTACAACAGTTGATGGCCCAAATGTGGGCATAAATTACTCCTACCTATTTCTTACATTCTCAAACAAATTGTTTAGCAGGGACAAAACCCTTATCGTGGGAAGGTATGAAACCCTGCCATACCTGAAGTTTAAGGCAGCCACGATAGCAATTCCACAGATTCTGGAACCATAGAGA
This sequence comes from Dillenia turbinata, assembly GCA_037126225.1. Lineage (NCBI taxonomy): Eukaryota > Viridiplantae > Streptophyta > Magnoliopsida > Dilleniales > Dilleniaceae > Dillenia > Dillenia turbinata. Next base: position 27,006,705 of record JBAMMX010000006.1, on the reverse strand, counting down.
CACAGACGGTTTTGTTGAATTAAAATATATCAGAACTCTCTGACCCGTGCCCAAGATTTAATTGTAAAGAATTAGTATCAAATAAGAAAACTATTAAGAGCAACTAAACCAGGCAATACTACACATTAAAAAATTGTGATGGGAATGGATGTTTGTCTTTACAAGCATGGGAAACAAAAAGTTGGGTTACACTCCCAGACTGGAAAAAATGAATCAAATTGGTATTGCCAAGCCTTTCTTTGCCATGCTATCGAGGACGTCGTTAAGAGCTTGACACAAGCCCACAATCTACAAAACATAAAACTACCATTAGTATGCAGAATTTCCCAGAGAACCCCACCTCTAATGGTGTGCAAAGCTGGCACAGAGTAACCCAATCACAGTATAGATCTACAAATAGTATGACAACAGTACTTAAAAAAATAACCAGACTTACTTGTTGATCCCATTGTTGCAGCTCTTCAGTGTCATCCTCAAAATGAATGACAGCTTCTACCTGATAAAAGGGAATTTGTATCAGTTAACATGTTGTAATATAGGGCAATGAAGAGAAAATACTACAGAATCTATGGGCTAGTGTATCCGGATTGGTGCATGTAGTTATGTACTAACATGCAGTTAAACTTCTCTTGTTCTCAATTTCGACAGGCATCGTTTAAAAAGGATCCAAACTACTATTACGTCAGAATAGGCAACCCAACAATAAACTAGGAGATTGTCCATTTGCATTTTCACAATACAAAAGCCCTAAATGGGCTTCATCCCTTTTTGCTTGAGCATTTATGTTCATACCTGATCAATGGATCCCCTCATTCTATCCTCGTAAATCATACGTGATGCTATCTTCTCAGCCTACAAAATGATAAATAAATAAATAAAAGCACATTAGGATTGGTTTGAGTAATTTGCATAGATTTAATTCCGAAAATTCAGCCCTTTTTTACTTTGCACCCAAACGAACTTATTACTGAAAACTAATCATTGAGCCAACCTATTTTTATTCAGTCAGTTATCAAACATATCTTACAATTACTGAAATATGATTGTTATAAATAAAATAATAATAAAAAAAAAAAAAAACTTATTTCAATGTGATAAAACAACATACTACATGTGAATCAGTATTAAAACTAGGCAGATGAAAATATAGAGATTAAAGAACATGCCCTCATAGAGAAGATTAGATTTGTCAACAAAGAAAAGATTCAGACTCTAAATTTAACGTTTTTAAATAATAATAAAAGAGAATAGAAATTGGAGAAAATAATAAAAGTTAAAGAAGGTTAAGAAAGGACTCAGATTATGGATGGTAAAAATAACAAAAGGTGGGAAGATCGCCTTTTATGACAAACGAGACCTTGCTTATAACTGTCATCGTCCTCAACGAATCTGCGTGTGTATGTGTATGTGAGATGGAGAGAGAGGTAGAGAGAACCCTAATTTGAAACCCCAAAAGCCCTTTTGCAGAGGAAAGTGTGATGTGTTTTTAGGCGGAGGAAAGTGTAAGCTATCCAAAACAATCATTCCCAAAACAGGTAAGTGTAAGCTATCCAAAACAATTGTTCCCAAAACAGATTTGATACCTTGTGGGGAGGGATGCCCAACAATGTGCCTAATTCATCAAAGCTGCACGAAGAAAATATGAAAATAAAGTTAGAAATTAGTCGAATAAAGAAGAAATGAAAGAAATGATGAAAAGATTGATAATGTTGTCTTTTTACAACCTTATATTTGTGTATAGCTTGCTTGCACTCAACAGATTATGTTCAATCATAGCACGATCCAGCACAGTAAAATTGTCTGGTAGAAGTGCTTTCTATTGGAAATAAAAGGGTCAGAGACCTCTTGTAAACATGAAATGGTAATGCCATACTCTGGGTACAGGTTAAAAAAATGTAGCCAAACCTGATGTGCTTTCAGTTCCTCAGCAAATGCATCAATTTCTGGTTTCCTCAATATTCTTTCAAGATACACCTAACGGATTCCATATTAGGTTTCCGATAGACAAATATCAGAAAATTTCAAGAAATCTGTCAAAAATATCTATTGAAAGGGATTGTCAGAAAAAGACGGAAACCTTTTGCAAAATTGGATATATCTTCAGCTTTGAGCACCGTTCATCCTGCAAACAAATAGCTATATTTCACAAACAGGGAAACCAGCTCTAAGACATGAGGGTTTTTTTCCAGACAATCCCTGCCATAAGCCTACTGAGCTAAAAGATGGTGTTGGGCATACGAGAGCATTGATGTCAAATAACTTAATAAGCACGGATAACAAAAAAAGAAGGGAGGTGATATAAAATTGGGAACTATTTTACTCAAAATATCCAAATATACAGATTGTAAGAGCACAAGAAGTAAATAAACAATTATCTAAGCTCAAGACAGCCTATATCAGGAACGACATAAAATATATAAAACTTAGATCTTTTATCATTCCATACTGGAATAACAGAAGATCAGCATATCTAAGCAATTAATGTCTTAGCTAAAAGGGGTTGTTCTAAGTTGGAAAAGGGCTTTCTTCCGGGAAAAAATTGATATAACAAAGAGAAAACCTCTCCCACCCCCCACCCCCAAAATGAATAAATAAAGTGTAATTCAGTAATTTAACTCTCAAATTATCCTGACTACACCAAAAAAGAGTATCCACCTTGTATAGAGTGGCAAGAACACGAGAACGTTGAGGACCAGCAGCAGCTAGAATTGTGCATGTCACAGCAGAAGAAAGAGCTTGCTCCAGAGCATCTTCATTAATAATTCTGCACAAAGGAGACAATGACTCAGTATGACCTCCATGAAGATAAAGGAAAAGGCGCCAAACTGAAAATCATGAAAATTATGTAGAACATACTCATCTCCAATTTGTCGCTTCTCAATTTGGGAGATGTCATAATAACGCAATGCTGCTTCCAGAAACTTCCTCTTCAAATCTAAAATCCTTGCATAACAGACCTGAAATTAAAGTTAATGGAAGAAGTAGAAAACTGAATTATTTGAAGCATCAAATTTTACAGAATCATTGCAATCAGATAATGCCAACCTTATGCTGCAGATTCAACACTTCATGTTGGCTGCTACTGACTAAGAAAGATGCTTTGTTAATAAAAGCTTCTGCATTGACTGCATCATCAACCTGTCAAAGCAGGGGAGATAGTATCAACCTAAACGAAATAATGAGGAAAGCTTGACACTTTGTGGGTCTCAACCAGCTTATCAACGTCTAATAGAAACAGCACTTGCACCTATACTTACATTAACAAATCATCCAAAACAAGGAGAAACTCAAAGTACCTCCAAATAGAGGCGAGCAATCTGGACACATTTTGACAACCTGAATGTATCATCAATCGCCCTGATAAAGAAGCAAAAGGAGAGGGATTACACTTTCTTGTGTTAGTCATGTTTTTGTGAAGGTAAGCAATGTGATGAGCAAAGTGGAAGGAAGAAGCTCACTCCCAGACCTCATTGTGGAATCAAGATCAATTCCACTGAGCATCTGAGCTGCTTTTGACCACTGCTGCTCAGACTCGTACAACTCCGCAAGTTTTTCTCTGATGATAAGCACCTTCAATTTGTACACAATACAAGGAACACCGGGCCAACAAGTTTTGAGATCCATTCCACGATTACAGAACGATAATTATCCATATTTACACAAATTCCAATGTGTTTTCAATACCTAGGATCAGCTTTTGTTTTTGACTTATCAACATCAAAAAAGACTGAAGAGTGTGATGAAAGAACAATGCAGTGATTCAGTTGGTATAATCAAAGACGTTATCATGTCTATTCGAGGCCATTGAAGTCTAGTCGTATCGCAAGTCAGCAACAAATTCAGTTCTTCTCACGTCGTATATTCAAAAAATTGGGGCAAAATCTAATAATAAATGAAGTAAGAGAGGGGAACCTGTTCTTCAAAAGAGACGACACGAGGTTGAATCTGAGCCAGTGTGTAATGTGCAATCTCTTTCTGAGTATCAGGTTCCAGTCTTCCCAACTCTTGTGCAAAGGTTTGCAGAAGTTGACGCGACACCACCAAAGGAACTTCATCCGACAATACTGCAGATTCCAAAACAATATTTGGCAATAAAGCGAAAAACAAAACCCTAGTTAGAGAGAGAGCAAGTAAAAACCCCAACTGTGATCGACGAACTTCCTGGCACGAGAGACGTCGTTGGAAGAGATGACGGAAAAGAGAATGAGCTTGTACTGTTCGATCTTTTGCCTCTGATCGCTGATCGCCGAGGCGTTTGCGAAGGCGCTCTCCATGTCTCCTCTCCTTACCGTGTGCTTGCTTGGCTTTCTCTTCTCAATATACCATCTTCAATTTACCTGCTGCTTTGTCACCCTACGGCCCATGCCACCTGTGGGCTATCAGAATTGCGGACACGGAGGCATCCCTTCCTCTTTGTTTTTTCTGACTCATTTGCCCTTTAACCCCGCCGGCTTGATTAACGGAAGGCTAGAATTAGCTGTTCACCGGTTGTCGGAAATAATTGTTGGCCGGCTTTGAGAGCTTTCAAAGAAAATAAAAATTCAGTTTTTTCATTTTTTTTGTCAAAGAATAATAACAAAGAATTACTTATTTGATACAAATGCCGTGTTTTTTTATCAAATGATCTCGATTGATAATTTAAATAACTTTTTATTGAATATTATTTTTTAAATAAAAAATATCAAAATAGATTGATTATTATATGATCAGTAGAGATTAATAAACAATGTGAAAAGGGATTGATAATGATAATAAAAAAATGATGAATGTTCACAATATTTATATGTTGATTATTTTAATTCTTTAATTTCAATCACAAACAAATAAATTCTTCGTAAATCTAATTTTTAAAGAATAAAAATTTTTAAATGCTATTGAAATAATATTTAATAAGTAAAATTATCATCATTGTTCTGTTACGTTAATGGTTATGGATGAATGAGAAGAATTTTAGAATATTTAACCTAGAATTGGGGGAAAGGTTTCTAATACATACATGCATGGAATTAAAGTTGTTGAGAGAGAGAGAGAGAAAGATTTTTTTTTTCTTTTCCTTTAATAAAGAAATTTATGGTAATGATTGGTCCAATTTAAACATGAACAATTTATAAGCACATATCAATTTAAATAAAAGTTTTTTATTTAATATATGTTCAATAATTTTTATTATTAATTTTCATATTTTATCATTATTTTGATCATGCAAAGCAAAATCCTAGTTCTATCCCTAGAATTTATCACCCCAATTACTCCACCATTCAAGAAAAAAAAAAGGTTAAAATTATGTTTATTTTAATAATATATGTTTATATCATCGATCACCCTTTCAAACCATTTTATGAAATTTAATTGAAATATATTGCGAACATATGATTTATAATAAAATAATAAATAAGTTCAAATTCTGGCATGAGTAGTTTTTCAAATTGAACTTTGGATTATCAGTGGATTATTTGGAAATAAATGAATTTATTTATTTTTTTTGGTTAAGAACTAGATTGTGGTTTGAAAATGAACTTTTACAAAGCTCATGGTTTTTTTTTTTTTTTTTGTCCCCTCTCTCCCCTCATCATCAATGAAACTAGGTCAAATTCAACAAATGGAATCTTCAACGAGTTCATTGGGAGGCGGCTTCAACCCCACCAAAACTAAACAATTTTAAGTAAAATCCTCGGAGAGGGAGAGCCGTCAACCCCACCAAAACTAAACAATTTTAAGTAAAATCCTCGGAGAGGGAGAGCCGTGTTTGCCTGCGACTTCCAAAATCGGCTATCATCAATCCTCAGAGGAAGAAAAAATGAATTGGATCCAGCGGAAGATCTTTCTGTACAACGTTACTTTCGGTCTCTACATGTTGGATTGGTGGGAGCGCTGTCTCTTCAGTATCCTTCTCTATTTGTTCATTCCGCAGAGCCTTTTTTCTTTTCTTTTCTTTTCTTTTTGAAGAAATTAGGGTTTACAATTGTTACTATTGTTGATTCTTTGTCTGCGTTCGAAGCTCCCCAATGAATTTTCTTTATTTTTTTTATTTGGGGTTCCTTGGTATTCTATTGGTTTTTGGTTGTTGACGGTTAGATGATGGTTTGTTATGATTTTTTTTTCTTAGTTAGTACATTGGATTTTTGGATCTGATCAGAGAATCCTGGGATGGAGTCTTTTGTTTCTGTTTTTCCTTTTGTTGTTTTGTAGTAAAAGATCTGGACGAAATTTTACGTGCAATTGTAAAATCCTAAATCCATATTTCAGATACTTTGGTGGTCGTGTTGATGTGGTTTATCTTCTACAATGGATCACGCTATGCTACCGAGTTCTGCAAAAGGTAACCTTTTACGAATAGGCTGTAGACATTTTTCCTTTTCTTGAGATCTGAATATTGATTCGATCCGTGTGGTGGATTTCGAAGTTCCTGCTTTTGGATTTTAGTAGATTATTTAAGAAACATTAACTGGGGAAATAACTGCTCATAGGGACTTGTTGGATATCTTGATAAGATTACTATCTCGATTCATATTTATGAGTGTCCAATAATGTGCGGAGAAACTGTGTCCGTAGATTGTTTTTCAGCTAAAGTTGTAAGGATGGTGTGAGGTGTTGATCAGGTTGTAGCATTTGGGACATGGACATTTAGGATTTTAGAGAATGATCCCCTCTTCATTTCCAACACTTCGTTGGAATTGGGAAACTCATGTGCCGAAAGTTGTGCTAGGAGCCAAATGAATAATTCTAATTCCAACTTTGTTTACTTGAGTGGAATAAAAATATATGGAATTCAATTCTAGGCAAAAAAGAAAGCATTCTCAAATGAATTCTACAAGAGTCTGCGGGTTCTATATGATCTTTCATTTAGTTCTACGCATAACAAAAACTGTTTCTTTAAAAAAAAGGAGAAAAATAAATGCCTCAAGTCTTATAAACTTGGGCCGAAGTATACAGTGGCAGGTTTGAGATTCTTATTGGTTGGCCTGACTAGTCTTGGATAGCTAGCATGAGTTGTAGAGACCTGAGGTGTTAAAAACATCTCATGTAGCAGAAAAGAAAAAGGCCAAGATGGAACCTGGAGGGGATGACTGCACCGGAATTTATTCCGCTTACTACTCCTTGAGAGCAAAGCGCAACTTTTTGTCGGCCTGTTTTCTTGTGTCTATGACTTATGTTTTGCTTGTTTTGGTTATGTTTCTCATTTCCTTGCAAAATTTTTCTAAATTTGGATTCTGAAACTCACCTGTTAGTATGATGAATATCTAAGTCATGTTTATTGCGTGGGATTTAAATATTCTGCACCGTCTTCATTTAATTTTATCGATAGGTGGTTTTTGTTGCATGTTGCATATGGTCTGCTTGGGTTGGATTCCTTTGTTCCATATCATTCTATCTGAGGGACCTTAAAGTTTTGGACCTGGTGGTTTCTCAGTTTTTCTAGCCTCTTTCGTATTGCTTTCATCTGGCATACCCTACTGGGCCGTCTCCTTCAGATCTCTAATACTGTTGGAGAACCTAGAATCCTATGCTGAGTGCAGGATAGTGCACTATGACCTGATTTTAACTCTAGAACTCATGGAAGCATCATTTTTTTTCCTTTGAGCCATTATACCGCAATTTGGTCCAGGGACACTCTTATTTTCTGCTGTTTCAATTTCAGCAGCTTACCCTTGATGTTTGTTATGCTACTTTCTTTCTACAAAGTTAATGCAGAAGCTAATATTCTGTATCAATGCATCTTTATCTATATCTTTTTGCTCTTCAGGCATCTATGGTAAAGCTTAAAATGGGCAAAATATGGGAGGGCACAACAGAGATGATAATACAGGATAAGCATAGGCTTCAGAGTCTGTTGGTGTTGTGAAACATTAATATTTATTATTGTACAGACATTTCATTTGCTGCAGAATTTTGGGTTGTGTGTGCTCGGTCTCCTTGTGTAAGGTTGTCTCGGACGAATCAAAAATGGAGCTTCTTGTCTAATTTCTTATGTTCTAAGTAATATGTTCTTTTTAGGGTCCCCCTCATTGTTGCTTCTACATGCACCTTTTTGTTCTGAAAGCCAATGTTTCATGTCCTGGGTTCCCAACACCTTTCTCGATACAAGACTAGGAAATTTGTTCTCCTATAATTCCCTGCCATTTAAATTTTTCTCAAACATTTTCATCCCCATTTTTCTCTTTTAACATTTTGTTTTCCCACTTAAAGAGAGAGGATTTCAGCGGCATTGCAGAAGAGGGGAAACTCTCTCAGAAGCATGCTTTCTAACATGCCCCCTGCGAGAATTATATTCTTATCGCTCCGCTTGAAATAGGAAATATGGGACAGGATTTTTACATCCTTAGTCATCAAAAGCATAATCTAAGGGCGCGCGAACGCCCTGCTTGTCTTGTCTTGGACAAATGGGACTTTAAGGCGCATGAGAATGAGATCAAGTGGCATGGACTCTTCAAAACTTGTGGAAGAAGAAGAGGTGAAGGCACTTTTGGAGATGGAAGGTCTTTCTATTGTTAGTGCACATGTGGGCGTTATTTTGATTGCATAATCCAAGTTCCCATGCATGTCGTTAGTGAAGGCTCTTTATGATTTTTCATTTTATGAATTTTCTTCTCACTCAATTCAATATTGAAAATTTTGAATTTTTAGCTTATTTTAAACGAATATTCATAACCAACATTAAACTTTAGTTCTTGACTCAGACTTTTTTTTAAAAAAAATTTTGTTATAAATTTTAGGCTTGATTTGAAATTTGATGGCATTATATTGAGTTTCCTATTGGGAGAGTTGATTTGAGAAAAACTACTATGCTGAATAAGAAAAGATGGAGAGAGATGACACGCTTCCTAATTTAATATTATAAAAGATGTATTTATTATCCCTCGGACAGTTTTAAAGGTAAAATATTTTCACGCCTTGTTTTTTTTAATTCAACTTCTCTTGATTATATAATTTTATAACAAAAAAAAAACACTTATCAAATGAAATTATTATTATAATTCAACAAAATTCTTGTGGGTCAATATCTAACTCATAATGTATAGCTCATAAGCAACTCTTTTTCATTTCAGCACCATAGAGTTGAAAATTGAAATATCTTAATTTTAATATTTTTTAGGAATTATTTATAATTTTTAGATTTCAGTTGGCTATGTCAGTATTCTGCACATAATCAAACTCGTTTAACTAAAAAAAATCAGAAGTGTCATTGACGTGACCTACTAATTTTAAAGAGCCTTAAAACAAAATTAATTAAGTTTTTTATTGGGATTTTCCTTCCTTGTCGAAAAAATATGGAAGTTTAAATTAAATGATGTTTGGCTAAATTTATAAACCGTTCAAACCATCATATAAAATGTGTGAAAGTTTATAAATTCATAAAATTTATTTAACAATTTTTTGAAAAATTTATAAATTTTAAAAAATAAGATATTCAGAACCTATAAAATATTTATGAAAAATATTTAATGTAACTTATAAGTTATCTTATTTTTACTTATAGACTGACTAAATTTGTTTATTAATATTTCATTATCTTATGCTTATTTTTTTCATATTAATAAATAGTTATTTATGTGATATTATTGATATTTAGTTATTTTAAATTAAAAAGTTTATAAATATTTATTATTAAATATAATAACTTATAGAATCATATAATATTTTATAAATCCTAAAAAATCATATAATCTTTAAAAATCTATGATTTATTTGTAACAAATTTAATCAAAGTGGCTCCTACAATTTTCTTTAACACGTGAGTTGACACGGGTGCGTTACGGTGGCCGTTTGTACGAGCAATTATTGGGAGAGAGGGAGAAAGGAGTGCGTCTCAGGTTCGGTACGTCTCTCTCTCTCTCACACGCGCACACACTCGTCTTAGAGGCGGAGGAAGTGTGATCTCATTCATCTTTCGACAGGAGCGCGGGGGAGCTCGCATCGCTTCGTCACTCTACAAATCCCCAACACAAAAAATAAAATTACCAAAAAGGCAGAGCGAAGGTCTTCGCCGACATCGTTCAAACCCCATTCCAGTAAATGGAGAATTCAGGTCCCCTAACGCCTCCTCCACTTTTTCTTCTTCTTGTTATTATTTCCAATTTTGCTCCATTTCTTGAATCTTGCACCTGCTTCTCTTGTTTCTCAGACGATCGATCGTTGTATTTTTGTTTCAAATTTAGGGTTTCTACTTCATTAAATAATTCAACTTCAACTTTTTTCGGTTTTAGTCTTAAGCATGAGTGGGTATTCCACATCGTGACTGCGAGATTGATCAAGTGTTGTCCACGCGTCCAGGGTTTATTCATTTATTTCTTTGATTGAAATAATGGTTTATTCATTTTGTTATATCGGTTTTTTCTTGCTCTGCTCTCAGTTTGCTACTGCTTTTTTCTGAGGCAGAATCTAAACCTAGATTGCGTGATATATATGCTAATTTCTCTCAATTTTGGCAAACCCACTAATATTTGTTCATTTACATTCAGAGCTGTTTGTGGGTAATCTCATCTCATTCTATTCTTTCTAATATGCCATGGTTTCCTCAAACGTGGGGTAGTCTAGCATGGCAGTAGTACTTGCTTACCTTTGGTGTATGGTTGTACCCTATTTATTTTATACAGAGAACTACCAAGATGGTGGTGCTATGCCTCTTGTTGAAGGTCTGGACGGTGGAGGAACAGCTTATGGATGGAATGATGGGGGCGTGCACTTCTCAAAATCTCTCAAAGGGCAACTCGATCCCACGCAGGTTCCATCTTCGGAATTGCTGCACGTGTGGTGCATGCCGAGCACTGCAAATATTGGGCCTCAAGAAATGCCTCGACCTCTGGAGCATGTAAGCATTCCTAAACTTCGTTGTTTCACTTGGCAAGTGAAGAGTGTTATCACGAGAAAAGGAAGCATGAGGGTAAGAGGAACAACATAAATGTTTTCACCTACTTTCTGCTATCTTTGCTGACTGCAAGAGTGCCCCCCAAGAATTTTTAGGATAATCTTTCAATGTAAATTGAAATACCTGCAGGAAGACTAGATGGTTTGCCAGGAAAAATATTATCTAGGAATATTTGTTAAGAAGTGCTTCGTGGAGGCTTCCTCTTCTTCTTCCTTTTTTTTTTTGTCATTCACTAGCTATCTGTTTGGCTCCATGTTTATGATGTTTGGCAAAGTTTGCCACGTGTCCACCTAATGCAATCCTACACCTTAATCTGGGTTTGAAACAGCTGTGGTGAGAGCACAAGTGGAACTTTTAACTCCAAGAACTAGAGGAAGACCTTAGAGAACTCCCACTCACATGGCTTTCTATAGACATGTATGGAAAAAGTGGACTCAAGTAGCCAAGTCAATTGCTGAATCGGGGAAATCTTGTTGAGACTAATTAAAAGTTCACTCCCCGTCTTGCGGGGGTAGGGGGAGGATTAGCGTATATGTACGCAGCCTTTTCCTTGCATTTTTTTGCAAAGAGATTGTTTGCACGCATCGAACCCATGACCTCAAGGTCACAAAGGAATAACTCAACCGTTGAACCAAGGTTCGCACCTCTTCGTTGAGACTAATTGATTTTCAGAAATGTAATCACATGGCTTTCAATAGGCTCGAATGGAAGACACGTGGCCGTGGTGAAAAAGAATAAGTACTAGGTACAACATAACTGGAACTTTTAACTCCAAGAACAAGAGGAAGACCTCTGAGAACTCTGATTCACATGTCTTTCAATGGACATGAATGGAGAAAGTGGATTCATAAAGCTGAGTCAAATTAAGTTTGGATTAAGGCTGAGTTGAGGAAACCTCGTTGAGACTGATCCATTTCAGAGATGTTCTCATGATCAACAATTTTTGAGGACTCTGACTTTGTTTAGCTACCGCGATTAATGGATTCTTATGTCTATTTTTCCATGTGTTAGTGTTTGTTTTCTTGCATATTGTTGTGTACTCGGCAATTTTATTTGTGCCTTATAGAGAAAGCAAGATAACCCTTGGATGTTGCACTATTCTTTGCAAATTTAATTAGTTGTGTGGGTAGTTAATTCAAGTCCATAGGCAACTTTTGCCTTTTTTTTTTTTTTGGGTGGGGGGTCAGGGTGGGAGCAACTTAGTATCAACATGGCATTGATTTGGCAATAATTTTCAGTTTGACATTTGGAAGATGCTTCCACCTGACTGAGTGGAATAGAAAATACTGCTTTGGTGCTCTGCATATTTGAATTTTGCATCTTTATGATCTCTGAAAATTTTGGTTTACCTTAAGGTAACTTTGCTGGCAGCAAGGAATGAGAGAGAAAGTGTTCAAATTGCCATTCGTCCAAAAGTTTCCTGGAGTGATCTTGATGTTGCAGGGGTTGTCCAGGTTCAATGTAGTGACTTGTGTTCCTCTTCTGGTGATAGGTTAGTTTGTACTTGAAATAAATCATTCCGGCTTCTACTAGAGAGTTGATGTGCTTGTTCAAAGTTATTAATTTTTGCTGTTGCCAGGTTAGTTGTTGGACAATCGCTAACACTACGACGGGTGGTGCCAATGCTTGGTGTACCTGATGCTCTTGTACCCCTTGACATGCCAGTCTCTCAAGTTAGCTTATTCCCAGGGTATTACCAACTCTAATTACTGTTGTGCTTCTTGGTGTTAAAGGAGTTTTGGATCATGTGGTTGGCTTCTTCTGATTGCGGTAATTGAGATGGATTCTTTGTTGCAGAGAAACAACAGCAATTTGGGTTTCCATAGATGTTCCATGGGCACAGTCCCCGGGTGTATATGAAGGGGAGATCATCATCACTGCTATAAAGGCAGATGCAGAGTGATTGTCTATCCTCTTTACTTCAGTTAAATAGAAGGCTATTTTGTTATACTTTAACCTATTAAGTGGAACACTGTCAGAGGTCATGTCTTTTAGAATGTCTGATTTTATTAATACTTCAATTTATGCATGTATTTTATCCTTTTATACTTCTGACCATGACAGATCCCCAGCTCAAGGCCTGGCCAGAGCTGAGAAGCAGCTGTTGTACAGGGAATTGAAGAACTGCCTTGAGATAGTGGAGTCTATTGCCGGAAGTCCATTGGAAGAAGTGGTAATATTTCTAGACATTAAACACCTTGTATTCTTCTGAACTTTGATTTTGTAACAACTAAATCTTTGTCCTTTTGATTTAGGTAGAGAGATCAAATTCTGCATCCACGTCACTTAGAAGAGTTCTTCAATCACCATCATTCATGGAGCTTATGTCGGATAATGGTCCTGTTGATTTGATGGATGAAGATGCTATTGCCAACCTTGCTGTTCGTGTAAAAATCAGTTTGACAGTTTGGTGCTTCATTCTTCCGCTAACACCTTCACTTCCGGCTGTATTTGGAGTATCCTTTATTACTATTCAACCATATAATCTGTGGGGACAAATGATGTGGGAATTGATTGGTCCATTGCTGTTGTTGTCTTTTGGGTTGTGGTGAGTTCAGGTAGCAAGTTTTCTTTTAATTATCAACTCTCACATGGGCCATCCTCACGTGATATTTAGGAACTATTTAGGTTTAATCAGTTGTTAAGATTATCTTCTAAGGGAAATTGGGCCACATGTATGCATAAGAATCACTGGAAATCCGTAAGATTTTTATGTGTGACAGAAGTGGCTGGAGGTTGGCTAATGGAATTCTCTTGTGACAAGGTTCCTTTTGTGAAAGGAGAATGCTTCATTCAAGCTATATCCCTGTAACAGGCTTCTCAACTTTGTGTTTATGCCTATTCACCAAATATCCTTTAAAACTTATGAAGCATAAATGTGATAAACTTTTGCAATGAAAACATGTATAAAAATCATCTTGCCATATGATTTGGCTTACCAAATGGGCTTTTTGTAGGACAGTTTCTGCATCGGCCTTTTTTCTTCTTATTTATTCTTTTTGGGTGCATGCTCATGTAGTAGCACATGTTTGCATGCTTGCTTTGCTGAATGAACTTAAATATTTACTTTGCATATCCATGTATGTGCTTATGCAATATTACATTGTTGCCTACTTATTATGATGCCATTCACCATCCTAATTGGGCAAATGTTTAGAGTTAGTCAAAGATACAGTCGTGAAGTGTCAATGCCTAATTATGAAATATCTCTGCTGTGTGTTATTTCCTTAGTTCTCTAATCAATATCTAGGTGTTTAACTCCCATGGACTCATTTCATATTCTTTAATGTCCTGGTCTTACTTCAACACTACTATCTTATCAGTAGCACTGTATTGCATTGGATTGCATTGTCTTACACTCTCAATTTCTTTTGTTTTTCTCCACAGCATGAAAACTGAAAATTCCTTTTTCCTTTTAAAATTGAGAGAAAGTTCTTGTTGCCAGTGATTCTCAATGTCATTTTCTCCTTGTTTCACATTCTTCAATTGGATATCTACAGTGATGTGTGGGATGCCCTGTGCCACCTTCTTTGACTGTATTTAGATATCTGATACTGTAATTGAGGATCGATTTGGGGTGGAACACGGTAGCAGTGAGTGGTACGAGGCATTGGATACGCATTTCAAATGGCTTCTTCAGTTCAGAATTAGCCCATATTTTTGCAAATGGGGTGACAGAATGCGTGTTTTGACATACACCTGCCCATGGCCCGGTAAGAAGTGAAGCAAGGTGTGCCTCAAAAGCAATATTTCAATATATGCATGTTTGATTGTCTCTAATATTTCAATTTGGAATTATTTTCTTTCTATTAAAAAATACAGCAAAATTATTTTCTTTTCCTTTTCAAAATTTTAATTTTGATATCAGAAGTTGGTGATTTGTGGCAAACTTCTTATGATATTTTTGTTCTTTTGGTTGTTTTAGCTGATCATCCAAAATCGGAGGAATACTTTTCAGACCCTCGACTAGCAGCATATGCTGTGCCCTACAGACCAGTAATTTCTTCGTAAGCACTTGTTTAGCTGTGTATACACATGTTTAATATTGTTCATCATACATACCAGAATCTCTTATTACGGTTGTTGGATAGTGAAAATGCACCTAAGGATTACTTGCAGAAAGAGATTGAAATTTTGAAGGCAAAGAGACACTGGAAGAAAGCCTACTTTTATTTGTGGGATGAGGTATAAACTTGTTCCTTACTTTTACTGTCAAGTTGTCAATTCTAAGTTTCCCTCTTTATCCGTAAGGGAAAAAATGATAGTTCATCTTAGAAAGCAGCTAAAGTGGTTGTGCTGCGAAACTTGTCATTCTTTAGAATAAATAGAAATACTGTTTCCCTTGCATTTGATTACTTCAACAAAAAATCTTTTTTTGGACGAACCCTGACGCAACGGTTGAATTGTTAAAATACAACGGGTTCGAGGCGTAAAAATAGCCTCTTTGCAAAAATGCAAGGGGAATGCTGCGTATATATACGTTTATTCTAAAGCCGACACCAATTGTTGGGACTAAGGCTCTGAGTGTTGTTGTTGTTGTTGTATTTGATTAGCTTAATCCACCACTAAAATTGCTGCCAACTGATTTTAGGTGAAAAACCAAAAATAACCTGCTAAACTTTGTGTTCTTTCAAACAACTTCCAGAACTTCTGTCGTAGTTAATTACTTCTCAAAGCTTTAAAAAAAAGTCAACCACAATTATAAGTAGATGAATTTGCAATTCCATCCACTTAAAGGTTATGCACGAGGTACTTGAGATATGCCCTTCTTGGTGTTGAGGTCAGAATAAAAATTGCTTGAAATTTCTTGAAGTTTTGCTGGAAGAAAGAGTGTCTCATACATAATTAGGAGGCTAAGTTCACAATCCTTGCAAAAAGTTGAGGGGGCAGGCTGGTTACGGAACTTTAATGTTGTCCACTTAATGGACACATGGAAACCTATTTCAAGTTTTGGGAATAATTGACTGCAATTAGAGTTTAGGGGGCAACTTGAAAGAAGGTGTTGTTTGACATTTTAGCCCTGATTTTATTACTCTGTTAAATGGCTTTAGGACACGGTATATAATTGTGATGATCTAATGCCATTCTTTTTTCTTCAGCCACTGAACATGGAACAATATAATGCAGTCAGACATATGGCCAGTGAGATACATGCTTTTGCTTCTGATGCCCGTATTTTGACCACTTATTACTGTGGTAAATTCCTTTAGTTTTCTTCCCTCTCTGTCTGTCCAAGAATATGCGATTCTTTTAATTGGAGTTCTTTCTGTGTGGGTTGCTATTCTATTTGTTTTTACATTTCGTGGACAACCAGACTGATTCTGAATTTTGTCATTGAATGCCTAGTATCAAGTCAGTCTGCATAATGTCCTCCATAAGATTTTGGTTTGAGATTTTGTTTGTTGATTCTTGAAGTTCGAAGGGAAAGAGATGGTCACATGATCCTTTTTGGTAATGAGTCAATCTGGATGATATCCTCCATAACATATTGGTCTTGAATTTTGTTTATTGATTTTCGAATTTTGAATGGAGATAGATGGTCATTTTATCTTTTTTAACAGTAGGATGATATGCAATTGCTGACTCCTTATATTTTAGTTCATTTAATGCATGTTTAAATTATGCTTGTGAAATATCATATCAAACTTGTTTCATTTTAACTACTACTTATGTCTCAATAAGTGGAGGTTGGCACCATTCAGCTCAATTTCAAATCCATAAAATTATGAAAATTTCTTACTTCCTCCCCATTAGTCTGGAGCTTCCTTTTGTTCCAATGGCTCCTAGAAGTAAAATGCATTACTTATTTTTGCTGTCTCATTTATCAGTTTTCTTTTCAATGACAATTTGGTGTTATTTTTTCCCCACATCTTATTTTTCCTAACGATGACCTTGATTTATATAATGGAGTTTCAATACATATGAGGTCTTTTGTGATGGTAGATAAAATTAGGTTAGGTTGATATTTCCAGCAGACTTCATCTGGCTCTTCTGTTCTTTGAAATTCTCATTCATTAAACTCTTCGAGTGATTTAGTGTTCAGTGTTATGTAATTGACTGGATACAAAGGCAACTTCTACATAATTGAGGCCTGTGAGTTGGTTGTATTGTTTGCTGCTACCTAGCTCATGGGATATATTTCTTTTAAAACTCCCATGAACCTGTATCCTTTGTTATTTTGGTCACTGTGAATGTATTTTCTTGCTCTTTCTTAAGCTTAAGTTAAATAATTTAAAGCTTTTTCTGTGTGTTGACAATATTTAGACTACAGCTTCTGGAGTAGCAAGATGCCTGCACATCACTTTCTATGTGAAATGCATGAAGGTTATTTTTATGGTTTGATATATAGCCTTTCTTTTGTAGGTCCCAATGATGCACCTCTTGCACCTAATACTTTTGAAGCTTTTGTCAAAGTTCCACAGTTCTTAAGGCCCCATACTCAGATTTATTGTACAAGGTATTGACGAAATGTTTCCTGAAGTTTTCGTTTAATACGATTCTACAATAGCTACTTCATGCTCCCAATTTAAACTGTCCCAATTAGGTAGTATAAACAAGGGAAGGTAGGTATGCAATGGTTTTCTCAAGTGAAATGTGATTTAGGTAGGGTAAGCAAGGGAAAGTACGTGTGGATTAGTTTGCTCAACTGAAATGTAATTGACATTTACTGCATAAATGGCTACAGAAATTGTTGGCGTGGCATTCCAAATTGCTTCTTCGAAACAGTATCCGGTTTTTCTAGCTTGTTTGTGAACTTTGTGTGGACTAATATTTTATCTAATTTTCTAGACTTATGGTTTAACGGATAGGTTTTGTTGTATATGCTTAAAGGGCCTTCCAGAATTCGATTAACAACTCATATGGCTGGTTGTTCCTAATAGAGAGTTATTGGCTGTTCTTTCATGCACTTTTGTACTGAGATCTGACCTTTAAATTTTGGGTTATCTATGGGCTTCTTAGTTGGTCTATGAATTGATTGTTGGTTGAAGATGGAAATTATGAAAGGTGAAGAGGTTCTGACCCACACTTCCTTTTTCTTTTTGCTTCCCCCCCCAAAAGGTTTGTCTGATGCTTAAGCAGAAGTTCTCTAACTGGGTGCAGGACTTGTGCGGTAATTTGCTGAAAAAAGTTTCGATCTGCCAAGTTTTCATCGAGATGTTTATTACTAAGCGACTTATTAGAGACTAAAGTAGAGTAGGTAGATGAGGAGGGGAAAAATGGTAACTGTGGCTGGCACACTGAGGTGGTGTTTGGTTAAAGGGTATAAGAATCAGTAATTGGTTTGAAACCCATATAAATTGTTTAGGTTAATGGAATGAGAATGAAGGAATGGATATGAAACCTCTAATCTATGGGTTTTGTGAAACCCAAGTAATATCATGGGTTTCGAGTAAAACCCATCTCTGAAACCCAAGAAAAATAAGTGTCCCTTTTTGCCCTTCCATTATATAACTCTCTCTCTTGAACCAATTCTGCATCTTCCTCCTCCTCTCCTTCCTCCTTCAAATCCATCTCTGATGATGGTACTAGCCAGAGCTTAGCTTCCATCCTCAACAATCCTCACATCGGCAAATCCGATTCCTCTTGAGTTCCTCTCTCATGGTGGTCTTCCTCTTCTTCCTCTTCATTCCCTTCTCTTACTGATTTCGCTGCTCTTGTCCCCAAACAGCCTCTCCCTGACCGACGCCCATATCAGGTTTTAGGACGTTTGGAATCATGAGATCAAAGATAGATCTGATTTTGAAAGCCAATTGAGGGTTTCGGAGGAGGATGGAAGAGTTCAAGGTCAAGGTGAGGCTCTGGTGGCTTGTTTACGAGAAGTTCTGGCATTTTGTGTGTGTGTGTGTGTGAGAGAGAGAGAGAGAGAGAGAGAGAGAGAGAGAGTTTGGTGGGATGCAGAATGTTAATTAATTAATTATTTATTAATTTAATCCACTAATTTTATTATAAATTTATAAAATTATTATAATAGTCCAGTATTTTTTCATAATTTCTATGAAGGACAAAATTGACAATTAAATAATTCTCATTCCTAAAGATATATAAACCAAACATCAACAATAGTAATTATGTTCATTCTAAAATTTGAACCAAACTGGGTATCGGATTCTAATTCCGATTCCGATTCCGATTTCGATTTCGATTCCGATTCCGATTTCCAAGTGCAAACCAAAGGCTACCTGAGTTTGTGTCTATGTAGATTGTGAAACAAACTGTGCAGGCTTAATTTTCTGCTAACGTATTTTGACAAGTACTGCCTGGATTCATGAACATTCCGTACCCTCCTTGCTCTTAATGCCCTCATAATGGCCTATTCTTTTGATATGTTTCGCTATTCTATCCAATTATTTTGCATGTTTTATCTTGAGGTTAATTTCATTCCCTGTCTAGTAATTCTGGACATGGTATGTGATGCAAAATTCCTTTGCCATATTGTAATCTTCTATAGACCATGAAGAGAACTTGTTCATGGAAAGTATCATAATTATAGACCATATGAGAAGCGGACCAAAATGATGAATGAATAGAATGGTAATTTAATATCACAGATTTTAAGGTGTGAGACCACGGCTATATATCCTTTTTTTGTGTAAAATTTGGACTTTTCCTCCGTCCATTAATGTTCCTCCATGGCTTTCTGTTTCCTGCACATTTTTCCTTGTCTTTGTATGGAAAATTCTTGTTATCACATCTCCCCACCAAATTCTTGGACCTTTTGTTTGAGTGATGATCAGAGATAGTTACCTGTTGCAATTATTTAGATTGGCCTCAGTTTTGAGAGCATCAGGCAATGATTTGTTGCATTTGTTCCAATCTTTCAGTGAATGGGTCCTTGGTAATCGGGAGGATTTGGTCAAGGATATCATTGCAGAACTACAACCAGAGAATGGTGAGGTAATGCATCAGTAGTTTTTCTGGGTTCAGTTTATAAACTTTTCTCTGAAATTTTCATCTCAGATCTTCCAAAGGTTAGATACTTTGTTCGATTTCATTCACTTTTAGCTTGTGACAAAAGTCCATGTGTTCTATGGCTTTCTCCATCAGGAATACTCCTTTTGTAATTGCTAATCTGCTTTTGTTGGTTTTTGCATGATTATATCTGTTTCTTACCTGCTATCGCAGAATGGAAGGGATCTTCATGTCTAACAACCCCTTATTTCCCTGGGATGCAGCCCAAATTGTCTGTTTGATTGTATTGCCATGTTTGCTTTTGGCATTTATAATTATCTATCCATGTACCATAGCTTGATTTAGGCTACACTTCAGTCATCATTGCAACCTCTTCATCTGACGTGGTATTCTGATCATATAACAAGCCAATCAGCACTCCTACTTGGGTTGTTTTTGGGAACACATTTGTAAATTAATGTTTAAGTGGAACGTCAACTTATTTTCCCTATATTAAAATATTATATAGCCAGGAATGATCATTTAGACAATGTAGGACAACTACACGTGTTGTGTATCCTCCAGTTCAGACTTTCTGACCAGCATCTTTTGTGTGTGTGCACGCACGCGCGGGTGCGTGTGTGCCTACCCTTATAGGAACCAAATCTCTAGTTACATAAGCAATTGAAGTTCTATGCTTCAGAGATGGTATCTTTTTGTGTTCACTAAGGCCTGTGGAGGGCGGATTTATAAGTGTGACCTATGGGTGGCCTGCCTTTTAAATATCAATACCCCCTTGGCCATGCTGAAATTAACAGTCTCTGGAAACCATTGTATAGGTTCATCATGTTTATTATGTCTTGCTGAAGGAAAAACCTCTTTTCTGCAGGAGTGGTGGACCTATGTGTGCATGGGGCCTGCTGATCCTCAGCCCAATTGGCACCTTGGAATGCGAGGGACACAGCACCGTGCAGTAATGTGGCGTGTATGGAAAGAAGGCGGGACAGGCTTTCTCTATTGGGGTGCCAACTGCTATGAGAAGGCAACAGTTCCCAGTGCAGAGGTAATGGCTTCTAGTTCTATGTACCTTTGGCATCCAAATGCTTCTTTGGTTCCTTTGAATAGTTCATGGTAGCTACCATATGCAGATAAGGTTTAGGCGTGGCCTTCCACCAGGTGATGGGGTCTTGTATTACCCTGGGGAGGTGTTCTCATCTTCACATCAACCAGTTGCTTCGGTTAGACTGGAACGTATTCTGAGCGGCTTGCAGGTAACTTTATGCTAGTTTGTGATGCTGCGGGTACATTTCCTTCCTCTGTTTCCCAAACCAGCCAACATATAATTGTCGATAACATTGGGTTTTCCACTCCTCAACCTTTCTTTTTCCTTTTTACTTCCATAAGACCCACATCTTAAACAGCTTAATCTATTCTAAACATTGAGTTTCCTGGTGTTGCCATTATGCGGCTGCTGATTTGATGTTACTTCCATTTTCTGGGCAGTTTGCTCCTCCTGACATTTTATATGCTTGGTCAATGATTAGGACATTGAGTACCTGAATCTATATGCCTCAAGATATGGTAGGGAGAGAGGAGTTGCCCTTTTGGAAAAGACAGGTATGTATATGGGTCCTGAGAGGTACACACTTGACCATATGCCAATTGACCTCATGAGGGGTGAGATATTTAGCAGTTGCCGATCCTGAATCTTTTGTTATGGGCTTTCCATATTGTACATTCTGTCTTATGCTATCTGAATATTTTATAAAGGAAGACAATATTGAAACTTGTATGACGCATGAGATGTTAGGTCAATTTTTATCAAAGCCAGTGTGCAGACTTTCCTAAGTTCCTGTGAAGTGTGATATGATATGAGTTAGTAAGTCCGAATTTTGAGCATTTAAATTCTCTCTGGGAGTCCATTACCTTTCTATAATATTTAAGGAACCCCTTGGCTGCTTTCTGATCTGATGTCTGGGTGTGGATGTTTAACCTTCTTGCTTTGCATCAAAATTGTTCGAGCTGCACTTGGTCTTGTTTAGTTTGATAAAATCAGCTAAAGATGATGTGGTATCATACATAGATTGATTGTTGATGCGGTCTTCATAGGAAGAGCTGTAAATTTTCTGTATCGGTGCCAAGTGATTGCTTTCGCCCGGTACTAGACTGAAACAGATCTGTAGAGCTGAAGAAAATAAGGAAAGCCCAACCATGACACCTCCTGTGTATGCGGGTGGTTTGCGCTCTCTCTCTCTCTCTCTCTGTGGCGCCCGCATTAGATGTGTGGACATTGAATAAGTGGCCTTTGACCATAGGGTGATACAAGGTGGAAATTGGCCCAATAAAACAATGATAAAAGCCCTTCCTTTATCAACGACTTCTTTTTAGGAAAAGAGTTTTTTTTGTGTTTTTTTTTTTGGGGGGGGGGGGGGGGCGGCGGTTGGTTTTGTAAAGCGGGAGATGTGAGGGTCGGGAAAGTATGAGATTGAGAATCAAAAACAAAGATTCCCCCCGCGGGGGGGGTGGTGTTGGGACTTTTTGAAGGCTTATTTGTAATCACGAAAGCAAAGCAAAAAGTTTTCCACATACCAAATAAAGACTCAAAGTTAATCAAAGTGGTGATGATTTCACCAAAGTTCACCACCCATTTCCAATCTCTCCCTCTTTTTGACGTCGTCCCTCCTCTATTGTGCGACCTCACCAACTATTTTTCGTTCTCTCTTTCTCTCTCCTTCTCAACCCCGTGTTCATTTCCAGCTCCTTTACACCGACCACAAAGAGAGAGAGAGAGAGAGAGAGAGAGAGAGAGAGAGACCCTACTGCATATCATAAAAGAGAAAGGTATCATGGTAAGGTTGTCACTTTCGTAATGCAATTTTTCACTATTTTTTTTTCTATCCTGAGTGAGTCATCATCTGATATCTGGGGTTTTGTCCTAATTAATTTAAATTGACCTGTTGTTGGCTCCTTTTTTGGGAGAGGTCTCCTAATGGTATATTTTCCATTCCTAAAGAGGTTTGAACCCGATCACTTGGTTAAGGGACAAAATACTCTTCTCATCGATTCACCATTGGTACGCACTTTTTCACTGTGTTGGCGTTTTTGGTCGTGAAAGTTCTTAGAATAAGTAAAACATGAAATATCTACGAAATTTTGAGGTTGGCTGTCCAAAGTTGTGTTTGAGATTGTGGCTTCCATAGCTCAATGTGAGTGAATATGAGCTTAGATATTTAAATTTGAATCTCTTATTGATGACATAAATTAAAATGAGTCTTTGACGAATTTATTCATCTTGTAATGGCGTGCTTTCAAGGGGAAAAAGGAGATTTAGTGGTGCTTAAAAAAGAGTAATCTTGATTAGAATGTATGTACGATTCCCTCTCTAGTTTGTATTAATTATCAGCGAGAATGAGTGTGATTGAGTTGAAGCTGACTTACTTAGGCTTAACTCAGTCATTGACTGAGTCAAATTTTACTCGATTTATATCTTAATTTATTACTCAGCCAATCTTTTTGGTATAGGCTCAAAGTGAGTTCACAAACACTGGACTCGATTCGATTTGACTCATTAATTAAGATACATCAATCTAATTAATATAATCAAACCATATATCTATATTAAAGAATTGATAAATTGTAACTTCACAATATAAACTTATTTTTCGGGTGAGATTTGAGTGCAGAATTTCAACTTTCATGCCAAGTCAGGAGACTCTTGAATTATCTCTGGCATCTTTTTTGTTTTCTTTTGGGGTTTCGAAAAGAGGACTGGTATTAACTCGTGAGTTCTTTGTGGTATTTGAATTTTTTCTCCTTTTTCATTATGTATGTTGGTACTGTTCGACTTTTACAATGAATCTAATCAACTCCAACACATTAAATATATTAAACAAGCTAAATTGTCTCCAAAGGCATTGTATTTTTTTTTAAAAATAAATTATAATTTTAATTAAATCTAAATTAAATTAGATTTAACGCTTAATATATAAAACTTTTTCCAATATCTATCTTTTCATATATAAAATTTAAATTTAAAATTTTATATAATAAATTTTAATGGTCGATGAATGCATCAACTAGACATTAGTTGTTTCATGTGTTATTACTTATTTAGTTCATGATTGACTCATTGAATTATAAAATATTTATGAGTTGACTCAACTTGATTGGACATGACCAAAAGCTTAAATAGATTCTCAAAAGACCTACAAAGGGCACTTATAGATCAATATCCGATGATCGAATGATAATCTACCGAAAAGTCTTAACTGCCTGGATCGACTTGCCAAACGATAGGGTCTCAGTCGCCCCGCCAACCGAACATAACTCACCGAACAAAGGTAATCGCCCCGATCGGGTAAACAGACATTAACTCTTCAATCAGACGGATCACGAAGATCCCTTAATCGATCAAGCGACCGAACGTTGTGCAACACCCCTAAAAATTTTAAAGGAATGTTATAATTCCCTTAACTTCAATCTTATATTTCATAACGGCAAATAGCAGATCTTTCGAGTAAGAAAAGCACTCCTCCTGAAAATGGTATCTACCAATAAATGAGGATCGTAATCAACTCATAATATTAACTTTCGAGATTCCTGGATCAGTTTGATAAGGAAGGTAGGGTTGAAGTCCCCCGGCGGTGTACGTCTCTCAGAGGTATAAGTTATCCCAAAAACTCACAAAACGAGGTACACTTTCTAGACCTAACACTCTGGACACACTGATCACAGAGAATAGTTTTCCCTCAATTCTCAATCTATTTTTTTTCAATCGAAAATCACTATTTACTGACTTGAGCATCGGATTTTCTCCGCCGGAACACCCTTCGGCAGTTTTTGCAGGTGCATCCACCCATTGACAACTACTGTTCGGGTCAAGAATGAGCTAGTATCTGTGGAGTCATAACACACCTCCATCAGACTGGCGCCGTCTGTGGGAAACAGACTGGAGAAATTTCGATTATTTCGATAATCATGCATCTAAGGACTAGAGTGTCTTCGAGAGCCACCTTTGCTATAGGAGAGCACATCCCTATACCCATCGAACCTACCGTTCCCTCAGTAACGAATCCTCCAATTCGCAATCCTGTGTTTTTTCCCCGACTTCACATCCGGAGTTAATTTCGCAACATGGAACACAGGAACGACAAGTCATGGCCTCAGGATCAGAACAGGCAGACCAGCCTCAAATGGAAAGATTAGTGTCTGAAATTCAAAGAATGAGTAAACAGTTGGAAAGATTTAGTCGAGCCCATGGGCCAGACAACCACTCATCTACTACAAAATCCGAATATAAGCAACCACCCAGACCAGAATTCCCAGAATCATCGACGGCCTCCCAATACGACCCCCAAGATCTAAAAATGCAGATTGAACAGTTCGTGGCCGCCGAACTTAAAAGAGCGAGCCTAAAGGATAGGAAAGATCCCTTACGCTCCCTAGGCGAATCGCCATTCGATGCAAAGATCTTGTTAGATCCAACGCCAAGGGATGTCATTCTACCTCCCATGGAGTGGTATGACGGGACAAATGACCCCCGCGACCATTCTGCCCATTTCATAACAGTTGTGGTCTCTAGAGACCAATCGGATGCCGCGATATGCAAACACTTCTCTACTACTCTTAAGGGTAATTTCCTAGACCAATCGCCATTCGATACAAAGTTCTTGTCAGAACCAACGCCAAGGGATGTCTTTCTACCTCCCATGGAGAAATATGACGGGACAAATGACCCCGCGACCATTCTGCCCATTTCATAACAGTTGTGGTCTTTAGAGACCTCTCGGATGCAGTGATGTGCAAACACTTCCCTACCACTCTTAAGGGTAATGCCCTAACCGGGTTCAATTCTCTTCTCCCGTTCAGTATCAAGAGGTTCGCACAACTCCGACAATAGTTTGAGACCCACTTTGTAATCAGTCGAGGGGCTAAGCGGAAATCTACATTCCTCTTATCATTACATCAATGAAAAGAGAAATCTCTTAGAAATTTCATGGAGATATTTAAGATTGAAATGTTAAAAGTCCATGATGTGGATCATAACATCGCTTTGGCTGTACTCCTAACGGGCCTGCGCTCTTCTGATATAAAGGTTTCCATCACAAAGAAACCCCCGGCAACCATCCAAAAGTTTTACTCCCGAGCGAAGAAATATATTGCTGCGGAAGAAGTAGAGGTCTTCGATTGACAAAAAGGCCACCATAGCAGAAAAGAACATAGTCGGTCGCCACGCCGGCCTTCCCCGAAGAAAGGCAAACCAGGAATTCTGCTTTCAAAAAGGTTTAGCGTCTACACTCCGCTGAGCGAAACCCCAAGTCAGGTTTTGTATCAAATAAAGAACAAGTCATACGTCAGATGGCCTCCTCGCCCGGCAGAAGAAGATCCTAAAAAAGACAAGTTCAAGTACCGTCATTTCCATCGGGACTACGGCCATACGACCGATGGTGTAAAAAACTCAAGGATGAACTTGAATTATTGGTCCGCAGTGGGAAACTGTAGAAATTTATCAGTATAGAAGGAAGAAATCTGCCTTCCCCCAACAGGCATGACACACCAAGGGAGAACGAGCTGCTTCATAGGCCAGATCCCAGACCATCATGCGAGGAACCAGGAGGGGTGATCCTCCAAATCCATAATGAAGACGGTTGGCACAAACCATACGTTCCTACTAGCATTTGTTCGGTCTATGACCCAGATTTCCCAGCACTTTTCTCTTGATCAAGATTTCGATATTTTCTACTACTTACCGGCTGCACGTGGCTCGGGATTTCTAATGACCCATGGAGAAAGTGCCTCCTAAAGTCTCAAATCGACCGAAGAGCCTTAGTCGTCCAAATTTTCTCCTAACGAATGTGTCATTAAGTTGGGATAGAACTCCCCGAACGGCCGGATACGGCCCTATTTACTAAATTCTCAAATCGACCGAAAGGTTTTAGTCGTCCAGATCTTCCGAATGAATGTGTCATTAAGTTGGGATAGAACTCTCCGAACGGACGGACACGACCCAACCTCCTAAAGTTTCAAATCAACTGAAGGGTCTCAGTCGTCCAGATCTTCCGAACGAATGTGTCGTTAAGTTGGGATAAAATTTCCCGAACGGGCGGACACAGCCCTACCTCCTAAAGTCTCTGATCGACTGAGAGGGCTTAGTCGCCCAGATTTTTCGAACAAATGTGTCACTAAGTTGGGATGAAATTCTCTCGAATGGGTGGACACGGCCCTACCCTCTAAGATTCTTGACCAATCGAAGGGCCTAAGTCGCCTGGGCCTTTCGAGCGAATATCTCCAAATCAATCTCCTAGAAACAGGTAAAAGCAACCCTAACTTTAGGAGCTCTCAATAACACACCAGAAGTTGGACCACCCAGTGCAACCGAACGAACGCATCATGAGGGGAGATCCCCCAGACCCCGCCTGACTAGCAAGATTAAAAAAAAAAAATTCAGAAGTTCCTTGATGATTATTACATTTCAATGAATCATGGGGTAAAAAATCTTTATTCCATAAGACTACAAAAGAACGGAGAGGGCACAGGAAACAATAGGAGCGGAATTCAAATCCGCTGATCCTTCAAGAGGGGGCAGAGTTTCGTACCATCAAATTTCTTAAAAAATCTCTTCAGCGCATTTCAGACACTCATGCAACTTACGCTGAGAAAGTTGGAGGTCGACAGCATCTTTGGCAGCGGAAGCCTTGAGAGCAGCTATCTCTTGTTCGGCCATTCAAAGGAACTGTTCTCGCAAAAGAGCTAACGTTTCAGCGGCTGTTAATCACGCTTTTCGAGCTCATGCCTCTACTTCCAATTCCTTACAACGAGTTTGAGTCAAAGTAAGGTCTTCATGAAGACGCTTGCTCTGCCTATCTTTGACCTCTCCAATGGTCTTCTCTTGGTTCTTCAAGGCGTCCCTCAGTGCCAACACTTGGCCACTCATACGAGAAAATTATTCATCTCGCTCTGCTCTCAACTTTCTTTGAAGTTCAGCCAGGGCAGAGGTCTGGAAAAAAGACACGGTAGTCAGAATCACGAGATAGTAAAAATCAAACTTCAACTCGCGCAAAGAAAATACTTACTGTAAGGCAAAGAGATTGGATGGCCCTGTCGGTACACTCAAGATGCATCTTTCGGAGGGCAGACTTCGAAGGAAGTTGAAAACGCTTAGCCAACTACAGTCCTTCCTGCGGATCAACGAGATTGAAGTTATGGCCCCCCATAAGGACCGCCACTGATCATTCTTCAGAACCTTGTCCCTCTCTAATCAGAATAGGTGGAGGAACGCAGTAGTCATCTGGTATGTTGACCAAAAGACACTGAAACCCCCGGAAGGTTGCGTCACCAGAGACTCCTCCGACCTTTGCGAATCTTGAACCAGAACGTTCCCAGTCACTTCAAAGAGTCCCTCGTCGGAACCACCTCCCTCTCCAACCTCGATAGGCACATCAAAGGTTTCATCGACTAGATGGCCCCCTCCTGTTTTAGAATACCCTTGAGAAAGCATATACTCTCCAGACTCGGCTTGCTCTTCTTCCCTAGTAGGTGGACTGAGCGCCCTAGTTTTAGGCTTTTTTCGTCGGGATTTAGGAGAAGCATTAACAGTCTTCCTCTTCGTATGAGACCGTATTTCCCGCTCAGTAGAGATTTTATCGAGAAGACGGGCATCAATAACCGACACAGTATCAACCAACTCCTTTTCCTATTGTTCCAACAAAAGGGGTTTGGTGATTTGACTTGACTCATCCATAAGTAGACTAGACTATATCAATATATCGTCTCTTACTAAACTGTCCACCCACAAACTCCTACAACTAGCCCCACAATAACGAGTCACAGCACGTAAGAAGCAGGAATGACGAAGAAGAGGTGGGATCTTCTCGTTCAAAAAGGGCGCTTGGTTGGCATCCGGAAGAGCGGGAAGAAGGTTCCCGTTCGAGAATCGGACAAAGAAAAACTTTTGCATCCAATGCTTATCCTGAGATTCGCTATAGAAGAATTTCCAACGAGACTCCTGACGGGTTTGAAACTTATACCAGCCGCAGGTGGATCACTTGGAGCCATATCGCTCTAGAGAGAAAAGGACCCATAGAATCTCCAAATCAAAGCGGATACGGAAAAATCCCAACAAAGAAATTTGGGCAATCACAAATTGCCAGGTGCTCAGGATGAGCAATCGGAGATGAATGTTCCAGTACCTCAGGATTTCCACCGGTGGGCTCGTGTACGAAATCTTCAAACTGTACTTCACACACTGCCTATATATCGGAACGCAACCCTCGGGGGCAAAACTCGCTCTGTCCTCCTTACCGGGCAATACAAGCTCAAAATCGCTTCTGAGCAATATTTCCCATTGGACTTCTGATAGATCTTCTTCGGTCATGGTACTCTGAATGTTGTCTATACTGCGCGATGAGGAAGTATCTTTTCACATCTCGGTCTGAGGAGGGAGTTCTTTTGAAAGAAGAGATTGAAAAGCGGAATTTTCTAGAGAACATGAATTCTTGTGAAGCGTAAGGGAGACGGTTTATAGAAACCGAAGCGACGGAAGTCAAATTGAAGGACACTCATTTTTCAAGATTATCACTCATGACGCTTCTTTTTCAAGAAGATCATGAGCCGGGGGTAAATGATGAGATACTGTCAAAAACCCAAACCAAAAGAGAAGATTCTCAAAAAGCCCACGAAAGGCGCTTACAGATCAACATCCGACGATCGAATGATAATCTACCGAAGGGACTTAGCCGCCCAGATCGACTTGCCAAACGATAGGACCTCAGTCGCCTTGCCAACCGAACATAACTCACCGAACAAAGGTAATCACCCCGATCGGGCAAACAGACATCAACTCTTCAATCGGACGGGTCACGAAAATCCCTTAATCGATCGAGCGACCGAACGTTGTGCAACACCCCTAACAATTCTAAAGGAAGGTTATAATTCCCTTAACTTCAGTCTCCTATTTTATAACGACAAATTCTAAATTTTTCAAGTAAGGAAAGCAACCATCCCAAAAATGATAGTTTTATCGATAAATGAGGATCGTAATCAACTCATAATATTAACCTCCGAGATTTTCGGATCAGTTTGATAAGGAAGGTATGGTTGAAATCTCCCGGCGGCGCACGTCTCTCAGAATTATAAGTTATCCTAAAAACTCTTAGAACGAGGTACACTCTCTAGACCTAACACTCTGGGCACTGATCACAGGGAATAGCCTTCTTTCAATTTTCAGTCTGTTTTCTTTCAATCGAAAACCGTTATTTATTGACTTGAGCGTCGGAGTCTCCCCGTCAGAGCACCTTTCAACGGTTTTTGGAGTTACATCAACTCATTGACAATTACTGTTCAGATTAAGAAGGAATTAGTATCGGAGAAGTCATAACCCATCTCCATCACAACTTATTTTTATACCTAATATTAATACATTTTTAAGATGATACCTTCAAGTAGCTTTAGAACCGATATTTTAATTTCATTTGGTTTAATCTATAATATTTTAAATTTAAATTAGAAAATTTTAGTAAAAAATATATATTTTTTCATTAGATTTCTTGTATCTATAAAAAAAAAATTAAAGTTATTGTTTACATTAAGAAATTTGCATAATCTTTCGGTCGGTGCGGGCGGGGGAAGTGAAGGAGGACAAAAGGTTGCGGGCAACGAAGACAAACCCACTTCAAAATGACGAAAAATGCCCTCGTTCTCTGCATTTTGTCTTCTGTGAGAAAAGATGGCCTGTCTTCTGTGCTCACCCGAATCCTCGCACCCACCATTTCTAGTAAATTTAAATTCAAAACAGGCTCCCCACGGGTCAAAAATTTTCAAAACCCCTCTAGCTAAATATTAAACAAATGACCAATCAATATTTCCGTATTGTGTTTGCACTAGAGAGAGAGAGAGAGAGAGAGAGAGAGAGTGTGTTTATGTCAAATGATTGGGACAGTGACGATGGTGTACATCTTATGAATCAGTAGTGTTCTTGAGTAATATACAGGCGGCTAATCCTAAGATTTTCTTGTTTCTTTTAAAAGATTTCATCTTCATTTTCTGATTTTCCCAAACTCATTATTATTATCTGCAACCCGCACACGCACCAGATCATTTAGTCCTCTCTATTCGTCCTTATCTTCTTCCGTGGCATTTTCGTTATTAACAATGTAACCCTTGTCCGTATCCATAAAACGCTCCCCCCCCCCCCCCCCACCAAAATAAAAAAAACCTTTTCCGTGGAAAGTCAAGCCTCGCCGTGGAATGTCAATGGACACCGCACCGCTTACTCGGAGTTTACACCCCCGACAAGTGACCCTAAGTGGGCAATGTTTGGACACGTGGATGGTCAGATTTTCATCAAAAGAAAACTTCGACTATGGGTTTCCTCAACCCTGAACCATGGTTAAAACCCGCCGCTTTAATCGATTTATTTATTTATTTATTTTTTATTTTTATTAATACAGAGTAAGGATTTACTGCGAGGACTGAATTTAAAATTGCGAAATGGACACTTCATAAAAATCTCAATCTCTTTCTCTCTCTCTTCTCTCTCTCTACAAGTGTGAATATGGGAACTATGAAGCCGCCACCGTGTAAGATGTTTCGTCGCCGTGAAACCGACGAGATTTGATCTACCCAGTCTCTCATTTCGCACCTGACTCGAGACATATTATAGATTATATGGTTTGATTTCTCGAAGTCCGAGAAATCGAAGGTGGGGAACGGGTGCTTCTCGGAAATTTATACACGCTATTCCGGTTGATTTGTGTCTCTGTGTCTCTCTCATACTAGGCAGAGGTCAAGCTTTTTCTGGTTCTTTGTCGAAACAGAAATAGCCTTCAAAAACCCCTTAGAAACTCTTGAAAAATCATTTTATTTGTTCGACTTCAACTGTAAATTTGTCATGGGAGAAATAGAGC
This sequence comes from Dillenia turbinata, assembly GCA_037126225.1. Lineage (NCBI taxonomy): Eukaryota > Viridiplantae > Streptophyta > Magnoliopsida > Dilleniales > Dilleniaceae > Dillenia > Dillenia turbinata. The sequence continues at coordinate 26,975,046 of JBAMMX010000006.1, read as the reverse complement.
AACCGTCTCCAATGACGATCTCTACAGCTTCTGGAGAAGCAAGTGCTTCGTCTTCACAAGAATTACAGGCGATTCCACAAGAATCAGTAGCCACGAAGAAGAAACGGAATCTTCCTGGAATGCCTGGTAAAACTTTCATTCCAAATCCAAAACCCTAAAATGTTTAATGTTAAATATCTATCGAGCCTTAATTTTTTATGTCGTGTTTAGATCCAAATGCGGAGGTAATTGCCTTGTCTCCGAAAACCCTAATGGCGACGAATAGATTTGTGTGCGAGATCTGCAACAAAGGGTTTCAGAGAGACCAGAATCTGCAACTTCATCGAAGAGGTCATAACTTGCCGTGGAAGCTTCGACAAAGAACAACGAAAGAGATTAGGAAGCGAGTGTATGTCTGTCCGGAACCGTCGTGCGTACACCACGATCCGTCGAGAGCGCTCGGCGATCTCACTGGAATCAAGAAGCACTTCTGTAGAAAACACGGCGAGAAGAAGTGGAAGTGCGACAAGTGTTCGAAGAAATACGCCGTACAATCCGATTGGAAAGCTCACATGAAAACTTGTGGAACTAAAGAGTATAGATGTGATTGTGGCACTCTGTTCTCTAGGTAGAAAATTCATTACTCTCTCTCTCTTCTCGTTTTGTTTCTGAAATGGGGTTTTCTGGTTTTTCAGGAGGGATAGTTTTATAACGCATAGAGCATTCTGTGATGCGTTGGCTGAGGAGAGTGCAAGAGCAACTCAGCCTAATTTATCTAACAAACCCTTCACAGGCGTTGAAGAGAGTGCTGATCCGGTGCCGCCTGCGTCGTCACCGCTACCTCCGCCGCCGCCGCTGTCGGTACCACCGTCATCTGATTCAGCTTCTCCGGTAGTCGCTGATGCTGCAACAACATCAACGGCTTTGATTTCTCCAGCAGTGTCCTTACAAAATTCAGGTAAAGTTGGATAGGTATGGAGCAAATTTCTTTGGCTATAAGATAATAGGTCAAGGGGAACCAAGTTTCGGATCTCTTTTTTGGGTTGTTTAATGCTAAGTGCGAGGCTTTTAAGTGATAGGGATCTTGTGATCTTAATTGTATTCTTTTTTAATGGCTTCTAGTTGTCCTTTGTCGAACTTGTTTGCATCTCTCTCTCTCTGTCTCAGACCGGGGGGAAAAAAAGGAAAATTCTAGCTTGTTTGCATCTGGACTTGGACTGAGAAAAGGTGAACATGAGTCCATGGAAAGAAGACGAGTTATTATTTGTTTACTGCTTATTTAATTTAGAAAAGTTGAAAATTTAAAAGATGGGGTTGTAGTGTAGCAAGCACCATGATCGAAAACGAAAAGCAAAGGGAAAAAAAAAGGGCCAAGGGGATGAGATTTTTGGAGAAAGTTAGGCATGATTGCCTCTACTTTTGCTGCCAAAGTTCTCTATTGAAGCTCCGAGCTACGCTTTTTTAAGTTATTAGATTGAATAACCCTCTTTATGAGTGCACTTCGTGCATCTCTCTCTCTCTCACGCGCACACACACTGTTAGGTCTGTGAATAATGATATTCTTTTCTTGTCGCGACAGATTTGGCAGAGAATCAAATTGGGGTTGTACATCAGCAGGCACAAACACAAACACAATCAGCAAGGTGCACAAGCAGTACCAGCAACACTAGCTCAAGCAGCAACAGTAGCACAAGCAGTACTGTTTTTGCTAGTTTGTTTGCATCTTCGGCTCCTGCCGTGCAATCTCACTCGCAATCATCCCAGGCATCATCCTCATTTTCGGACTTACTATGCGCCATGGCCCGCTCCAATCGCACCGCCACCGAACCCACATCTCTCTCCTTAGCCTCATCTCTTTACCTTTCCAATCCCCCCTCCTCTCTCTTCCCAACACCGGATCAAGACCATCGCCGCTTCGCTCCGCCACCTCAGCCTACCATGTCAGCTACAGCATTGCTTCAAAAAGCAGCTGAAATGGGCGCTGCAGCGTCTAAAGCTTCTTTGCTTTGTGGGTTTGGTTTGTCAATGTCACCATCCTCTTCTCAACAAAATAACTCAACAACCACAAGCTCGACTGCGCAATGGATTGGTCAGATTAAGCAAGAGAGCACAGCTGAACCAGCAATGCTCGGGCTAGGTCTGCCTTCGGATGGTTTGACTGATCTGATGATGGGTCCAATGGGTCCGTCGTCGCTGTTTGGGAGTAATCCGACAACGCTTGATCTGCTGGGCCTGAGTTTAGGTGTTGGCAGTGCGACGTCAAATGGTATATCAGCTCTGCTAACTGCAGCTGCTGCTGCATCAACTTATGGAGGAGGGAATCCCCCGGAGAAGACTTGGGAGGCTGCACCTGATATGAAGCCCAACAGGCCTGAATTGCTCTAAGGAATCAGGCATTTTCAGTATGTGGTAAATAGCGGAAACAACTCCTATACCCTGGTTTTTTGGTCTTGGGGTTTTCCTTTCTTGCTCTCTTCTAGGGAAAGACAGGAAACTAGGTAAATTAAATAGACATATAGGGTTATGTATCCAGTGATTATTCATATATAAATTTTGCTGGGTCTAGTCTTTATTTTGTTTCTTTTATATAATTTAAAAACTCTGTCCAATTTTTGGAGCTGTGAAATTCAAAATCGGGGTCTACCTTACCTAGGGGGTAGTGTACAATCTCTACTAGTAACTTTGTTTGACCGTTCTTGTGGGAAAATGTGAAACATTCAATAGATATGATAGTACAGTCTTGTTCTTGGTAGCAATCAAAATCATGACATTAGCTTCTACGATGCTAGACAAGGAAAAACAGAAAATCATAAAACAAAAGAAAACCCCGATTTACTCATGTGCTATCTTTTAAAGCTCAGGTCTCCTTAATTAGACTAAAAGGCTTTTTTTCTATTATATATAAATAAATATAGGTTTTGCAGTACATATATTTTAATTTTTTATAAAAATTAATTTGTAATTATATTTAATAATTTTTGGACTAAAATTTGTATTTAATTCTAATTTAATCTAGCCTTAATTTTGTAAAATGATCCAAATTCTTGAACTCTAAAAGATTTATTTGAAGGGTACCGTGAATAGAACTCTCAGCAGTTGGCAGATGGCTTGATGCCACATTGCTGGGACCGTTGGGTGGTTTTCCTAGTCCACTGGGACATACTGCCAGGAAGCTTATGGAATTTGCCGAGAAGCATGATTTATTGTGATCCTCTGCCGATATAGTGAATTAAAATATATATATTATAGTTTTGAAAACTTTGAATTTGAGGTGGTTTGATATTTCTAAGGTATTTCTTTGTCTAAATCAGTGGCTTCTTCTAAGTGGGTAGAGGAATGAAATCTGATCTTATATAATAAAAGCTTCAGCCATTGCTATTGTCACGCGTATCCTTGACAGGGAAATTGCCAATTTGGGTTAATGGTCAAGAGGAATACGTAGTCAAAATTCTGGACCATTTTAGGCCCTGAGAGAGTAGAGGAGAAGTTGTACCGTGGGCCAAAGTTTGGTGGGTCGGGGTAATAAATTTGTCCTTTGGTGGGCTGTTGAGGTTTTTACTATCTTCTCTAAAAGGCGGTGGTTGGAATTCCTTTTTTTTTTTTAAAAAAAAAGTGATAAACAAGAGATTAATCGAAATAAATTAAGGTAAGGTAGGTTGAGATTTTTCAAATAAGGTGCCTTTTCTTGGGGGTTATTAAGATGGGGAGGGGGGGGGGTGGGGTTTTTGTGTTAGATAAAGTTTCAGGATTTATTTAGCTGCTAATCCTTTTGGCTCAGGAAAGCGTCTTAATTAATATTTATGGTTGTGGGGCATGAATATGTTCAACTTCAAGCATATACTGATTTCAAGGTCGTATGACTCATACATCATATGCCTTGTGTCTCAGGTCGAGTTGAAAATTATAGAGGAGAATAAACCTGCAGTTTTCTCATCTTTTGCTTCTTTGGGAAAGTTGGTCGTGGGGATTTAAATTGCTTTTAAGATGAATCAAGAGACGAGGAATTGCCCATGTTATCGAGAAGAGTGTACCTCCGCGACACCTTATACCTTATTTCATGTCTCTTTTGCATCACCAAGTGCTATGCTATGGAGCTATGGATATATCTGTGCATGAATCTCTGTTTGTTTGTGTAGAATATATAGGTTATAACAATAATAACCATCAAATAATTAGGACAATTTCACAGCAAGAATGTCTCTCTCTCTCTCTCTCCAATAGTCAAAATACAATAATTTCGAGATAGGAGGGGTTAAAATAGAATTATGATTTTTATAATTATATATAATAAAAGGCCTCTGCATATGTTATACATGCTGTGCTGTTACATACTCAAATATTTAATTGAAGATGGAGAAAGCATATCAAAATTTTCAATAAATCATAATGAAGAAAAGACACTTCCTCCAAGACAACTCATATATGGGCGTTGGTCACCGACTTTTCCTGTTCTAACACTCCACAACCCCAAAGAAAATCTCGAGAGTCAGCAACGCCATTATACTGATTTCAAATTTAAGACAACTTTCAACGAGCACTGATCTGTGATCCACAGTAAGGACCCACCAAAAATCCAGAATCTCTCTCTTTTCACTTCATTAAGCTTAGCCAGTTATGCTGTTGGGTGTTGCGGCTGTAACAATCTTTCTGGTACTCCTCTTGAGATCGATCTACTCGATTCTCTGGGTCCCATGGAGAATCCAATCACGGTACTCCAGTCAAGGAATCAAAGGCCCTCTCCACCGTCCGATATTCGGAAACTCAACCGAGATCCGCCTTCTGATCGCCCAATCCAAAATGAACCCCATTCCTTTTACTCACCGGATTCTCCCGCGTACTCTGCCTCACTACCACATGTGTTCCACTCTCTACGGCGAGAACCTCCTCCTGTACTGGTTCGGTTCAACTGCCTCGCTTGGCCGTGCCCGAACCGGACATGATTAAGGAAGCCTTGTTGGATAAGACCGGTTCCTTTGATAAAACCCGGTCCAATCCCCTTTCCAGATTAGTATTCGGTGACGGTCTCGTTGGCCCAACCGGGGAGAAATGGGCTCTTCGCAGAAAAATCGTCGCTCAGGCCTTCAATATGGAGCGAGTCAAGGTTGGTTCTCTCTCTCTCTCTCTCTCTCTCATGGATATGCCAGCTCTCAAAAGCCAAATCAACGGTGACAAATTCTGGAAAGGGTTATATTTTTTGTATGAAACAATCTCCTAGGATTTTGGTTGTAACATTCATAAAATCCATACATATATTACTTGGTTATCACCACCCAAATGAGTTTGTTTTAGACCCAAATTTGATTCGTTCAAAAATAAATTGATTCGGTTCATCAGGGGGCTAATTTGGGGGGAAAAAAAAAAAAAAAAAAATTTTTTTCTCTAGTATGGTAGGGGATTGGGCGCCGAATATGGTGGCTATTACTGTAAAGATGTTCGAGAGATGGGAAGAGGAAATGGGAATATCGTACTATTAAACAATAAAATGATTGTTGTTAAAATGAGAATGTTAAGATGGATGTGTGATAAAATTAAGAAAAATAAAATTAGAAATGAAGAGACGTATTAAATTGGAAGTGAACTTAATTATGGATAAAATATAATAGTATGATTTGAATATGTGTAATCAAGACCCAAAGACGTATTAGTTAGGAGGATCGAAAGTTTAAATATAAGAGATTTAGTGAAACGATGAGATAGACTGTTAAAAATCTGGATACAATATATTCATAAAACTATGACAATTAAAGAGTTAACTGAATAGATGATTTCAAACAGAAATAAATGACGTAGAAAAATTAGAATAAGTTAATTCACCATTTTTTGTATTATAAGTTTATTTCGATAGTGTGTGTTTTTTGTACTATATTTTAATTTTTAGTTATCTTATATTTGTCTTTTAGACGATCGATTTTAAATTTTAAGATTAAAATTCAGATTGTTATTATTGTAATTATCAATTTTTTTAGAAATATAATTAATTATCTTATTTGTTATTACAATAATGAAGTTTGTTGACAATGGATTAATATTTATTGTAATTTTAATATTATTATGTATATATAAAATATTAAGATAATATAAAAATATTTTTATTTTTATATTTAATAGTTTTCTCTTTTCTTCAATAATCTATCTCCCCTTTTCTCAGTGGTCTGCCTCTCCTAATATAAAACTACAATGGTTAAAATCTCTTTCTTTAATATCTTATAAAGATTGTAAAGAGTGTCACATAAAAAATAGGTATATTTTTTATTTTTAAAAAGTTTAGAAATTTAATTATCTATTTTTCTAGAGATATAATTAATGAAATTATTTGATATTACAATAATGAAGTTATTTGATGGTAAATTAATAATTATTATAATTTTAATATTTTTAGGCATATACAATATATTAAGATAATATAAATATGTGTTTAGTTTTATATTTAATATTTTTATCTTTTCCTCACTAATCCGTCTCCCATTTTTTTTAGCAATCTATCTCTATCTTTAAATAGAATTACAGTAGTTAAAATCCTTCTCTTCCACTCCTGTGACAGGAACACAATCCAACTTTCATCGTTTCGTATTTTCGATCTCAAGAATATCATTCGATCATTAGTGGAGCTATGATAGTTTATTTCACATTCATAGATGAACGATTAAGAGATATTTCGTTTAAACTATCTTGTTTCATTCTCTATCATTTTTGTTCATCTGATTCAATAGGTTCGTGTGATTGTAAATGAGGTAAGCATGATTGCAAATGAGGTGCTGAGACTCTACCCTCCGGCCGTGATGCTAACGAGGCAAGCAGTGAAAAATGCCGAACTTGGGGAGCTTGATATCCCTGCGAACACCCAACTATTTCTATGCATGACCGCTGTTCATCACGACAAAGAGATATGGATATGGGTTAGAAGATGCGGATGAATTCAATCCCTTGCGGTTTGAGGTACGACGAAGGCATTTGGCTTCGTTTTTCTCATTTGGGTTAGGGCCTAGAATCTGTGTGGGTCAAAATCTTGCCGTAATTGAGGTGAAAATTGTCCTGGCCATGATAGCTAAACGCTTTGCTTTTAGGGTATCACCAACTTATGTCCATGCTCAATGGCGAAGCCACATGTAAAAAAGGTGAATAATTGTCCTCACTAAATCAAAATAATTTTATTAATTTTTACATATTAAATAAATATTATCTCTATTCAAGTTAAGATATTATTCATATTAAGATTGTCAATCAACTCATTAACATGTCATTTTATTTTATAAAAAATATTTTACCTTAATCGTCTCTAGATTTTGGATCCGCCACTGAGCATACTCCTATGCAATTGATGACATTGCAACCTCAAGATGGCGCTCAGATCCTTTTCAGGAGGACCTGATTCTAAGAGCATCAATGACTAGTTTGTTGGTGTCCTTAGAAAGGACGAACATTGTAATATTATGTGCTGATATTGTTGTTTAGGCATGTCCATTATTTACCTTTACCTTAAGTAGGGAGAGAGAGAGAGAGAGAGAGAGAGAGAGAAGCTAAGTAGAATATATGTCTTGGTCTCGACATTGACAGGGGTAAGAAATCTAGAGAATAAAAACACTTTAGTTTAAGATTCTCATGACCATACATTCCGATCCAATCCTATGCCCTGTTTGGTTTGCTAAAGGAAACCGAAAATCAGAAGTTATCGTCGAAGTACAGCATTTGTTTGCATCCATTCAAAAATTGAGATCAAGTGAAGTTGAATTTAGAGAACATCTGTAATGTAAAAAAAATTATTAATAAAATGATAAATTTAATTTCAAAAATCGAACTTTTATTGGTGAAATCTTACACTGTTTTTTGTTTAATTAAAAAGTTATAATAACATAAAATTAAGTCAAATCGAGATTTGTCAACGCAAACTCTTTAACACATTTTTAAAGCTTAATTGCTGAGCCTTGAAGGGTAACTTACTTCTTTCCCAACAATAAAAAAAAAAAAAACCATACATAACACTTTTAGCTGCCATCTAAAAAATTAAATTATATTTAACTAAATTAAGTAAAGTTTTTTATAATAAAGTTTAACTTTACTCATAAAATTTTATAGTTGTATATATATAAAAAAAATTATTCTAAATAAAAAATTATAAATAAATAAAAATAGAAATAAATTAAGAGTGAAATAGGATCGAGTGAGATATCCAGATGCCATAATAGTGTTTCTATAAAAGAGTGGCAGGGCAAAATTCTTTTGGATCAAGTAATCAGACATTTTACCCTATTAATCAGAGATCTCAAATTTGAGCCTAGGAATTAAGAAAAAGGATTTGGAAGAGATAATTCTTAAAATGGGTCTCATAATATTCAGATCGAATTAATCGGACGAAACCTAAATATCAATAAGTGAAAAAAGTAAATAAATAAAATGAAAGGGTAGGGGGTGCACCTTTCTTTTGCGGATGTGTTGCTCTCATCCCTGTGTCATCCTCTACATGATTGGGTTGCTTGCGAAACTTGTACATGCAATATGTTTAGTATTCTTTTAGAGTCAAAATTGTACAAACAACGGATGAAAAAGATTATCCCCTGGCCATGGCTAAGGCCCCCTTTGTTTCTCTAGAGGGATACAAACATCACCAGTTCGTGTTATTGACAATTACTTGTTACTTAACAAAATATTCAATTCTAGTACAATAATAAAACCTATTATCCTACCCATCACAATATTGTTTTTCTTAAAGAAAGAAATTAGACAAGTACCTTTTTAATGTAAACTTTGAAATTTGAAATATCATGAATGAAATGCTATCACCCACCCCTCATCTACGCTAGCTGTTGTTTGAGTCACAGAAGAATCGTTGGCTTTGTTTTTTTTTATAATATAATAGAAGAGTTTTTATACTTGTTAGTGTTCTCTTTTTTCTTATAATGTCGTGTTTTAATATAGTTGTTTTTATTATAATATTTTTAAATTTTAAATTTATAAAAAAAATTTTTAAATTTTTTTTTTTTTATTTTTTATAAAAAAAAAAAAATTTTTAAAAATAGTGATGCAAAACTATATAAAAAAATTAATAATGAAAAAATTAAGAAAAATTATATAAAAATTTTTTTTAAAATTTTTTATTTTTTTTTTTAAAAATTTTTTTTTTTAAAAAAAAAAAAAAAAAAAAAAAAAAAAAAAAAAAATTTTTTTTTTTATTTTTAAGGGTTTCTGTAGCGCTGTGCAAATGTGTTTTTTTTTCTTATAATGTTCTTGTATTTTGTAATATGCCATACTGCAAAACTCAGAACTAAACTACTTGTGGTGGCTAATGAGTCACTACTTGTTTGTTTTTGTGAAGACAAATTGACTGTTTTCAAAAAAAATTTACCTGATGATTAACTGCTTGAAAAACAAATTACAAATCTTAATCCTCATTAAATATTAAATATGGATAATGTTGTCATCACAACATGAAACCAATAAACAAATTATAAGTCACTAAAATAAATCAAAATGAAACAATTCTACGAGTTTTGATATTTGAAAACAAATCACAGAACCAAACAAAAAACCAAATTACAAGTCTCTAACTATAGTATAAAATACAATTCTATATCATCAAATATGCAATAAAAAATTTTTCAGTCATTTCATAGGCATCATCACCATTCTAATCTTAGTAAATTTAATTTAAATACATTTTAATAATAAAATATTAAATTGAGTAATGAGTAGGGTCAAATTTTGTATGAGTTAAATTCAAATGTAAAATGACCCAATTATTTTTTTTTAAAAAAAAAATCCACCTCCAACACGTTTTTCAAAAGAAAAACTCCGTCGGATCGGCTCCGATATTTTCATCGCTAACTATAATTATTGTTCATAAATTTTACAAAACTCTTAAACTAATTAAAACCGTATAATAAATCTTCTATAGTTAATCCTAAGTTCCTAACATTGGTTGGACAAAAAGCTATCTAAGGCATCCATGGATGAAAATATTTTCTTATTCAAAAATAAGAAAAACAATTTTAAATATCTTTTATTATAATGGGGGGTATTAAGAGTAGAATATGGCTGCTCAATACATATATATATATAAAATGAAGTTATTCCCTTGACATTGTCCAATTATGTAGCTCCCAACTTTGGCCTTGGCCTTGTATGTAATTTGGGTTTCTCCCCTTTCCTCTTCTTCTTTTTCCAATTATGTGGAACAAAGTGAACGTTCCGGCTATTCCGCTTTTGACTTCTCATTTCTTCAACGTGAAGTGAAAAGAGAAAGGATTACAGGCTGTGTACAAATGGAAAGCATTGAGATGAGGTGGTGCAGCCCAACGTGTTAACTTTAACTATTGCGGGGTGCCATAACCGAGACAAGGAAGGGTGGCGGTTTGTTTAGTTGACTGAGATTTTGTTTTTATCACCTAAGAAGGTTGTCGTGTTTAGTCGACTATAATTTTTTGCTTAGTTGACTATAAGTTCGTCTAGTTCCGGTTTGGAGCTCCTCGGTAGACAAAGGAAGCTCCTCGGTATATAAAGAAAGTTATTCGGTACATGGTTCCTCAGCTCGTCGGCACAGAGAAACCAAATTCTATCAACCGTGCCTTTTTCTTTTGCTTTTTTTTTTTTTTAATTTTTTTTCTCTTTTTTACTTCTTTGTTTTTCACCCTTTATTATTCTTTTTTCTTTACACTTTTTTTTTACTTATTATTTTCACCATTCACCCTCCTTTTTTGTTTTTTACATAGAGAAAGGACTGTACATAGAGAAAACTCTGCTCTCCTTAGTACATAAAGAAAACTCTTTGGTACATAGAAACTTCTTAGTACATAGTTCCTCGATAAATTGCTTCTCGTTACATGAAAACTCCTCGGTATATAACTACTCTGTAAATTATTTCTCGGTATATGAAAATTCCTCGATACATGAAAACTCCCCCGTAGCTCCTAAGTAAATTATTTCTCGATACATAAAAACTTCTCGGTACATTGTTTCTCACCACTCTCAACATTTCCTTAATTACAAATACCGATTACTATCTCTTGATAAATTTTTACATGCATATCTCGATTTTTTGTGTATCTCTCAGCTCTCGGCTCTCTTATGGTGTTGCAATAGTCTACTAATGAGGAGGAAATGAGAAATAATATACGGAGAAATAGGGTAATGAACCGAGAGATAAAGATCACTGAGAAAAAAATAATAATTTTTTTTAAAATTTTAACATAATTTTTTTATTTTTGTATTTAAATTTTATTTGTTTTTATATTTTAAGTAAAGGGAAGATAACATGACCTATAGGTAGATAGAAAATAACACGCCAAGGAGTAAATAAAAAATAATGTACCGACAAAGAAGTGGGGTGATGCATCTCTCGGCACGTAATTGTAACCGAGAAACTTACTTTTGTCATTGTAACCGAGAGCGGAGGACTTCGCTCTCTCTCTCTGTAGCTGATGGCCTCTCTCGGTAGTCAAGAAACTTGATCATCGAGAGAAATCAAACAAGCCGAGAGGCTCAATCGCTCAACCGAGGGAGCTAGTTGAGATGCTCAAATTCAGACAATCACGACTAATCGGAAATAAAAAATGAAGAAACAAATAGTACGCCAATACTAAAATTCTACTGAACAAATAAGATCATCCAGAGGGTAAATAAAAAATGATGTGTCTAGGAAAGAAATAGTATAATGTGTCTTTTAGTTTTATGTTGCATCTCTCAATTGATCAAACAGAACAAAAACTACTTTGTCTTTCATTATTTTGCTTATATGTGTGTATTTTATATAATCTCAACTTTAATGAGAATTTGGTCTCTTTTCTTATTTTTCATCGTTTAAATTATTATTATTATTATAGGTTACACTTTTTTGCTAACTATATAATGGGCCAAGGAATAAATGAAAAGTAATGCACCCAGAGAGAAAGAAGACCAAGCAGAAAAAAGAAAAAAATGAAAGAGAGTTAAAAAAAAAAAGAGAGAACCCTCTTTTCTTGTGCATGTTGCTGATCAAAGAAATCATGCTATAAGAAAGATTGGTATATATATCTTATGTTATGGATTATAAAATGATAATATTTTTTGAAATTTTTAAAATAAGTATATTTAAATAAGTGATGATAGAAAATTTCTTTTCTTAGTTATTAGTTATTGTTTTCTCATATGAACAAAATTGATTTTATTAATTAAATATAATCAAATATTAAAAAAAGTCTACTAAACTTTAAGAAATAAATAGTTGGGAATGGTAAATATAATGGAATATTATTGATATATTTTAGATAATGTAATCGTAGTTCAGAAGTTGTAATTTTTTATAGATTTTTTTTTGAATTGCAATTTTTTTCTACCTTAAATTTAAATATTGAAAATTAATAAAGTTATTTATTGATATTTTAAACAAAAAAAAAAAAGATGCCTTAGTTCACTAAGGCATCTCTTGGTTGACTAAATACCTTAGTCGACTAAGACATGTTGATTTTTTTTTTTTTTGTTTTGTTTTTTTCAAATGATATTTTAAAAAAATATATCATAAATGTTTTTTTAAAAATAGTTTAAAAATTAATACTTTTAAGAAACATTATCTTTTAAAAAATTTTTATAAATAAAAATGTTTTTTTTTTGTTTTTTTTTATTTTTTACTTGTTATTTTACCCTTTACCCTTTTTTTTAAGCGTATAACCTTTAACATCTAAATAATACTTTAGCATCTAAACAATTCTTGTCTATTAATTTAATCAACCTAATCGAGGAACAAATCACTGAGACTTAGTGAGGCCTAGCTCCTTGGCTCCTGAGAGAGGACAAGCTCTGAGAAAAAAAGTTCCCCGGTACATATAACCAACAAAGGACTAAAACTCTAGTGGTACATATAAAGCTGTAAGCTCCTCGGTACATAAAACAAAAAAAGAACTAAAAAAAACCATTGGGACACACAAAGAAAACTTCTCGATATAGAAAGAAAACTCATCGGTACACAGAGAAATCAAATTCTATGAAACAATAAAAACTCTAACAAACAGGATAAAAGAAAAACAAACATAAATCTTTATAGCAGAGGAATATCTTCTATACAGCATGATTAACACACCACTCTACCCAATCAGAATAGAAAAATAACCTTTTGAAATGAGCAATGAATAAAACAACCAGCACTAGTACTTTCTACGGTTTAAGCCTTTCTTGGTTTTATCTGGCGAGTGAGGAGCTTTATCTGTGTATGGTTAGAAACTTTTCATTCTCTCTTGTATAAAGGGAAAAAAAGGTTTTCTTTAGATTTTACATTCTTTGCGTGCGGAAGAGCTATTACCAAGGAGTCTTATGCATTTATTGAGAAGCTTTCTTTGTGCAACTAAGGCTTTTTTCTTTTTCTTTTTTAATTAGTTTTTGTTTTTTCTCTATTTTTTAATTAAATGCAAACCTTAGTTGACTAAGGTTTTTTTCTATTTTTTAATTATTTTTCTTGCTTTTTTAAAAAAAATTTAAAAGTATGGTATTATAAAATGATAATTTTATTATAAAATTTTGCTATTATACTAAAATTATATAAAAAAATTGAAATATATAATGTTAAAAATACTATAATTTTATTATATGCAAAATATTTATGCAACTATAAAAATACTTCACCCTCCTTTTTTGATTTTTACATAGAGAAAGGACTGCACATTGAGAAAACTCTATTTTCCTTGATACATAAAAAAAGCTCCTTGGTTCATAGAAATTTCTTGGTACATAACTCATTGGTAAATTGATTCTCGGTATATGAAAACTCTTCGACACATAAAAACTTCTCAGTACATTACTACTCTGTAAATTGTTTCTTAGTACATGAAAACTCTTCAGTACATGAAAGCTCCTCCGAAGCTCTTCGGTAAATTGTTCCCCAGTACATGAAAACTCTTCGGTACATTGTTTCTCACTACTCTCAACACTTGTATAATTGCAAATACCGATTATTACCTCTCAGCAAATTCTTCACATGCATCTCTCGATTTTTTTGTGTATCTCTCAGCTCTCGGCTCTCTTGTGGTGTTGCAATAGTGTACTGATGAGAAAGAAATGAGAAATAATATACGGAGAAATAGGGTAATAAACCGAGAGATAGAGATCACTGAGAAAAAAAAATAATTTTTTAAATTTTAACATAATTTTTTATTTTGTATATTTAAATTTTATTTATTTATATATTTTAAGTAAAGGGAAAATAACAAGACCTATAGGTAAATGGAAAATAACACGCTTATGAGTGAATAGAAAATAATGTACCGATAAATAAGTAGGGTGATGTATCTCTTGGCACGTAATTATAATCGAGAAGCTTTCTTTTGTCATTGTAACCGAGAGTGGAGGACTTTGCTCTCTCTCTCTAGCCGATGGCCTCTCTCGGTAGTCAAGAAACTTGATCATCAAGAGAAATCAGCCAAGCCGAGAGGCTCAATCGCTCAACCGAGGGAGCTAGTCGAGAGGAGTTATAGATAAAACTTAATTTTTTTTTTGAAAATTCTTAGATTACTGGTGTCGAAGAACATGAATTTTAACCTTCTTTTACTTTCCTCACTTTGGTGTGAGTGATATTTTTCCCCTGCATCCGTGCAGTATAATATTTGAAATTGACGTAGTCTAGGATAGTCCTGAAAACCTAAAAATCTAGTGCAATATATGCTATGGTTGGACACCCACAACTGTGTAATTTTTTTTTTGGATTTACTTTGATTTTAATTTTTATTGTTATTTTTATTTTCTTAACAGCTAAGCACCTGGGAAGGGAGGGTGGTCTTTCCATAGTTACTGCCTATGCACCATGCTTTTAATTTTTGCCATATTGATACTGTGCAAACGTTTCATTTTACTATTCTTTCGAGTGCTTTACTTCACTCAATTTCTCTACGTAGATGTGTGGTAGACCGTCCTCCATTTGATGATATTAGAATGGTTATAATCATGATAAGAAGAGAAATTGTATCTCTCACTCTTCCCCTACCTTTCCGGCCATTGGCTCAAATATGAAGATTTATAGTTTTTCATCTATTCAATCATTGTAATGCTCATTTGTTTATAGTATAGATCCATTGGTATGAGAATCTCTTGCATGGTTGTGAGGTGGTGGAATTGTAGTATGTCTTGCCTGGAATTCCATCTTGCATTCCTTTCTCAGGGTAGGGATGAATTATGATGTATATTTTTATTCAATTTATTTAACTGGTCTTGATTTTCCTTTTGAGGTTGCTCTCTCTCATGACAGAGTATCTAACTGCTGAGATAGTTTGTCTCTGATATTACACGAGCAATTGATGAAGTGCTCATACTTGTATGTGAGAATAATAAAATAAAAAAAAAAAATTCCAAAAAAAAAAACAAGATACCTTAGCCAACTAAGGCATGTTGAATTTTTTTTTTCAATAATATTTTTTAAAAAATATATCCTAAATGTTTTCTAAAAAATAGTTTAAAATATTAATATTTTTAAGAAACATTATTTTTTAAAAAATTTTAATAAAGAAAAATGTTTTTTTTGTTTACTTTTTTTTACTCTTTACCTTTTTTTTTTTTTTTTTAGCATCTAAATAATTATTGTCTATTAATTTAATCAACATAGTCGAGGAACAAATCACTGAGGCTCAATGAGGCCTAGCTCCTCGGCTCCTGAGAAAGGGCATGCTCTGAGAAAAAAGGCTCCTGGATACATATAACCAACAAAGGACTAAAAACTCTGATGGTACATATAAAGCTGCAAGCTCGGTATATAGAATCAAAAAAGAACTAAAAAAACTATTGGGACACATAAAGAAAACTCCTTGGCACATAAAAAAAACTTCTCGGTGTACAGAAAAATCAAATTTTATGAAACAATAAAAACCCTAACAAACAAGAAAAACAAACACGTACTGAGCAGCAACCAAGCCAAAAAAACACAGATAGTTTTTTTTTTTTTTTTTATCTAACCTAAGTTCTGCTGCTCCTCTATTATAGTTCCGCAAGAGCTCCTCAATAATAAAAAATACAATAATATCTGGTTCAGCACCAACGACTCAATAATCAGAAATACAATAATATTTGGTTCAACACCAACTATAATAGATAGCCTCGCAAGTATCGGAACCATATGCAGTTCTATAGCTCTGCAATAACAATTATGCAGGATATCAAAACCACAATATTATATAGTTTTGCACCAAAACTCTCTGTCTTTGTACATATCCACACATGGATCGCTCAACATACAAAACCACGCATTATTGATTATTGTAGCCGAAAAACTATATAATACCATTCTTGGTGCAAAACAATTTGTAATTCCGATACCTAGTGGTTACTTCACTGTTGGTTCACCAAGTAACCATTCACACGCATGATGTCATGTAGTTCTGCACATATGCATTAACTCCTCATTTACAAGAAGAGTGCAAAAACTCCTCTATTATAATCCTGTAAGAGATCCTCAATCATCAGAATAACAATAATATTTAGTTCTGTACCAACAATGATATATACTTCTAGCAGCACATGTGATTCCTATCACATATAATTTTCGAAGATAAAGTCCTTACTTTTTCCGTACGTATCAGAAAACGATAATGGTTAAAGCGAATGTTATCCACCGAGGAACCAAAAAATTACCATACAGTCCAAAAAACAAATCTACATTCATATCTATACTTAAATTTCCTCACAGATTTGACAAAACACAAAAAATTAATCTGAAATCATCATTTATAGTCAACACCGAAGCCAAAATTTATGGTGTCAATATACATAGTCAGAAAAGACAAATGTGATCGGTTACACCATTCTCCTCAACAAGAATTGTATATATATATAAAAAGGAATTCACGATCACAACTCTCATCAACAAGAACTAAAAAAAATCAAGAATATTCAGAATCATCAATAAACACGAACAACAGCAAAACATACGTTAAACAAAACAAATCTCGAGAAACACAAACCTTCAAAATAGAAGAATCATCTTAGACACAACACTCTCCCCAACCAGAATCAAAAAAAGAAATCTAGAATCAGCAACCAATACCAAAATGAGTAGAACAATTTTCAATCAAAACAAATGTTAAAAAAATTAAAGGAACCCATAGAAAAAGGACTTCCATAATGACTATTGACTGTCTTCATTTGGCCCACTTAAAGACAGGAGAGAAAGAGAATGAGTAAACACAACACATTCCTCTCTCCATTTGCCCAACTTATATAGAGAGAGACACAAGGAGCTCACATGTACCGTGATCATCAGAATCATAGCACATCACTCTTTTCAATCATTTCTCTCAACTAATCTGCACGTTGCATGTCTATTTATTTACTCATATTCTTATCAACTAATTTGCACGTAATTAAAATTGCATATCCATTTACTCGCTCATAAAGATAAAAAATATCCCCAATTTTTTTATTTAATACAAAAAATAACAATAATAAAAAATCAATAAATCATACTTACAAGTTACCAATAACAAATCACCTCCCGTTAACAGAAGATGACGAAATTTGAGATGACAGAGTGTCATTCACGTTTATATCTATATTGTTAATTAATGAAATCATAACAGGATCATTTCGATAACCAATAATTTTATAATATCCATAATATATATAATTATAGATTTTTTTTTTTCAAAGAAAAAAACAACTTGAGAAAATGTTAATAATCGATAACAAGATCGAAGCATTTGTTTCGCAGTTTATCAATTTTTTTTTTTTTTTTTGGAAAATTATTTTTCAAAAGAAAAGGCCAAAAATGGGAGTATGAAAGCGTACTGGTGCATCAGGGGAAGCGTGGGGATCGGCGTTTCATCTGAATCTCCCCTCTAATTTGGATTAGGGCGAAAGCATGCTATTGAAATGCCACAGGCCGCCCCCATCAAATTTTAGGGAACACCTTTAATGACCGAAACGCCCTCATTGAAGCGTGAACTCGGGGATAAAACTCGATGGTGTTTTGGTCAAAACTTCTTTTTCTCATAAACCTGTAAATTAATTATTAGATTTAAAAAAAAAAAAACCTTTAATTTAGTGGTCACCATCATTGAAAAGCTCAGGGTTTCTCTGGGCATGCTCTTTTGTAGAAGTTTCTGGGACTCCATTTTTACCGTTCAGACGATCGTTATCCGAGAAGGTTAGAGAGAGACGAAGACAGAGGTAGAGAGAACGTTGAGGGAGGGAGACGGAGTGACAGAGAGAGAAGGACAGACAAACTCGTGTTTGTTACCTAACCCTCGTATCGATATTTCTCACTCTCACCCGTTCTTTAATCTTTGGATTTATATAAACCACATAATTTGATTATTGGGCTTTCCATCGATTGATCGCTCCCGCTCTCATACCGTTTGGGATAAAAAGGTTCGATTTTGATTATTGTTTGACATCTGCTATTTTTGTGCCTAACGCCCGTTTGTTGTTCGTGTTAGAATCTTAATGTTGCTATTGAATTATGTCCCATTTCCATAGATATTATTTAAATGATACCTGATTTATGGGTAAGCTTTAGTTTTTGGTCTTTTAGGGTACTGATTTGTAATTCTTATGACGATCTCAGAGCTTCCCTTTTCTGAATCATTTGACTGACGTAGGTTATTTTGGCTTTAGCTTGTGAATTCTAATTGTTTCTAGATACATATTTTGGTATGAATTATGGGGTTTCCAAGAATTCCTTTATTGGATTTGATAAGATCACGAGGGTATCATTTGATTCATCTCATTATTTCTGATTTTGGTATTTCAGGTGTCTGAAACGTTTTATGTATTGAAGAGGGTGCAGATTATTTTGAAGGAGTTGTTTTAAGCGATTTGAGAATAGATGTGTAGAGAGCAATGAGATATTCTCTTGTAAATAGTGCTAGAATTCATTGGGTTCGAGCGGCGTTGTTTTATTTAAGAGGGTAAAATGCCATCAAGTTATCTATGTAGGGCTAGAAATGCAGTAAAGCATGGGATTCGGAGATCAGTTGTAGGTGGAGAAGGCGCTTTTCAAGATACAGTTGAAGTTCTATTTGGACAAGGGAGATCATTGATCGGAAACACCAGTTTCTTTCATTCAACCCCGTTGTCTAATCTTACAGACCTACATGTATTTCTACGACCTGGCACTGCCTTTGCTGCTCAGCCAGCTT
The DNA here is from genome assembly GCA_037126225.1 of Dillenia turbinata. NCBI lineage: Eukaryota > Viridiplantae > Streptophyta > Magnoliopsida > Dilleniales > Dilleniaceae > Dillenia > Dillenia turbinata. The sequence continues at coordinate 26,955,988 of JBAMMX010000006.1, read as the reverse complement.
CATACATAGTCAGTCAGAGGAGAAATCTGTCTGTTGTTGGAGCACTTTCTCGTGCATTTTCTATACCTTTGGTGTCAGGCCCTGCTTTTCAAGTTTGTGGATATCATATAGACTGCTTATTGTCGGAACACAGCTCCTCATCTTTGTCAAGCAATAAGATTCAAAAAGCCATGGCTACTTCCTCTTCTGGGACAATATCAGGTGATTGCAGTTTACGGAACCTTACCACTCTAGGCAAATACAATTCACCATCGATCCATACTTCTGGAGCCATTATTGGTTTCAGCAGCAGAGGTTCGGTAAGTTGCAGAAAGGCTTGCATGAAATTAAAAAACCAAGAATCCAACCACCATCCTGTTTATGGATATTTTGTGTACAGCTTCTCAAAGAGGAACAATTCAAATCCATTCTTAGGTTCTGGGTGGGGTGAATTCCACAGCTCCTCGTCTGTGTTCTCTTCCACAGGAACTGCACCTGAGATGTCATTTGACAACCCAGGACGTGATGAACAGCTTGCAGTTTCTGCAATTTCATCTGATCAGTATGTTATGTCTTGCAGCTTTTACTATTTAATTGACTGAAATATGGAAGTTTGCATGGTTCATTTCTTAAATTTTGGGACATACTGTTTTTTTCATTCTTCTGGATGTTCTGTGATGTTGGCATTTGTGATAACCATTTTGCATCATAACATGTTTATTAGGATGCCATGAAAGAGACAACTATAAGAGCATCCCAGAAATTGTTGATCACTTCTGTTTGTCAGTATTTCTGGGAATGCATTCAATCGCATTTCTCTGAACTTTCATTGATTCTGCATGTTTGTCAGTATGCTACTGTTTTATGATTATAATTTCCCACTGGAAGGTCTACAAAGAATATTAACACACACTTGTTAGTATTTTTCTGTTCCACGTACATGTAATTTTCTTTCTTTTTTGTTCTTGCGTAACTAAGCAGAAGACAGGGTTTGGCTTACCATAATTTCCTGATTTAGCTATGGATGCATAACTATTAGTTAGAAACTAGTCAGTCTAAAGGTTGTTCTTGGTGAATGGAGTAACTGCTCTGAATGTGGTCTGCTTGTGGTGTAATGAAGTATTTATTTATGGCCTCATTGAGGATGGATTTAGCTGGAGTATATGTTCATGTATTGAATATTTAATGATTTGAGCCTTTTGCTCTATGTAACTTTTTTTTCCCAGTGGATTCACCCTAAGAGATGTTGATTTTGATTAGCTTTAAATATATATATGTACATATATTTATTTCTTGAGAGTAGGCTGTAATAACTTGTTAATGACTTTCTAGGTTGATGAAGAAAAAAACTTACTGAATGGAAACACTTTGCTCTGTTATCATTAGATAAGCATAAGAGAAATTGAAAATGAGAAGAGAATGAAATGGAGCAAAAAGTCCATATTTTGGTTGACTGTTACTGTAACCCACATAATTTCTAACATTGCAATTCACCTGGCCCTTCTCATTCTTGGCAGAAAAATTGTTGGGGACAGATCCCTTAAACTGCTCTCTGGATCTTGTTACCTGCCACATCCAGACAAAGAAGTAACTGGCGGGGAGGATGCTCATTTTATCTGTGTGGATGAGCACGCAATAGGTGTTGCAGATGGTGTTGGTGGTTGGGCTGATCTTGGTGTTGATGCAGGACAATTTGCCCGAGAACTCATGTCTAATTCTGTGATTGCAATTCAAGAAGAGCCCAAGGGTTCCATTGACCCAGCTAGAGTCTTGGAAAAGGCTCATTCTAGCACAAAATCCAGAGGGTCCTCAACAGCATGCATCATAGCTCTCACAGATCAGGTGACCTACTCGTGATCTACACCCTCTATTTCTGCCTCTATTTAGATATTTCTCTGCAATCTGTTCATCGAGCTAATGTCCTTTTTGGACTAATCACCCTGGTCACTTATTCAATAGTATTATTCAAGCCAACACAGGAATCAAGCATGGCATTCTTCCACAGTTAACCTTTTCTCTTTAGTTATATGTAAAATTTTGTCCTGCCAGTCTTGTAGTTACATGATCCCAAATATTCCGAGGCCCTTCTTTCTTTCCTATGGCTATAATTATTTGGTTGTTTACCACTTGTTGAGGGATTGGATGCTTGAAATATGCATCAAGTCAGTTCCATTTCTCTATCCCATCTCTTCTGACTTCATTGATGACTACTGGGAATCAAGTCTGTTTCTTCCATTTATGCATAAAAAGTGATGTGATGTCTCTTACTCGGTGAAGATTGACTATGTTGCTCACTCCATGGTCCCATGAAAAGTAGTAAATAACAAGTCTGTGGTTGGAATCCAACTTGGGTCTACCCCCTTAGTTATGTTCAACATCATTTATAGGTCATAATCACAGGGTGCAACAAAGTGCTGGGCATTTTGGCAATTACTTTTTCGACAGGCAAAGAGATTTCATTCCCAGAGATGGATTTTTTATTCTGCTTCTCTCTGCAGGAACTCCATGCTATTAATCTGGGGGACAGTGGATTTATGGTGGTCAGAGATGGATGTACAGTATTCAGATCACCTGTGCAACAACATGATTTCAACTTCACATATCAACTGGAGAGTGGGAATGGTGGTGATTTACCCAGCTGTGGCGAGGTTAGTTGATGCTACCTCTACCTTTTTCTCTACCTGCAAACATCTAAATTGGTAAGATGGACCAGTATCTGTGGTTTGACATAATAAGCTGCATGAGGTTTTGCTGGATCATCCTCCCCCCCCCCTTTTATCTACCAGCATGAAAAAAATAACCATAGAAAAAAAATATGAAAGGAGAAGACCAGATATTTTGCCCTTAGAATTAAGATATTGTAAGAAAGAGCACGAAACATGTAGGTTATTTGATATTTCGGCCAAAAGAACTTAAAGCAAGCACATGGGAAGATAAAACGGAAGGTGAACTTGGATCAGCCAAAATCTCCATGTACCTAGAGTTCAAATCGTCGTCTTAAATGTTAAGAGCAAGCTTGATGTTGATAATCTCAACCTGTATGGTTTTGTACATGCATATTGCTAAATTTGGTTCTCTTTTGGATAGGTTTTCACAATTCCTGTTGCTCCTGGGGATGTTATAATTGCTGGTACAGATGGATTGTTTGACAACTTATATAACCACGAGATAACTGCAGTGGTTGTTCATGCTGTGAGAGCAGGCCTAGGACCTAAAATTACCGCCCAGAAACTAGCAGCCTTGGCACGCCAAAGGGCACAAGACAAAAATCGGCAAACTCCGTTCTCTTCTGCAGCCCAGGATGCTGGATTTCGTTATTATGGTGGGAAACTGGATGATATCACCGTCGTCGTTTCCTACATTACCAGCTCCCCGAATGCATGCATGACATGTTCTTTGTAAACCCCCCTTTTTGGTCTCATGTAAATTTGGTCTTGAATTTTTTTGTGTTATATGCTCTTACCAGAACAAGAGTGAGCATACATAAGGGCAACCGATTATGAAAATCATCTGCTTACTTTTTGTTCTCTGATTTTTGGACAAAGAATCCTTCAAATGACATATAACTCTGAAAAAAATTTTGGCATCCTATTATCATATGTATCATGAAAGGGTCAATAATTGATCTACCTGGGTATTTTGCAGCATTTTGATATGGTGGGATTGTTTTGACAGAGCAATTTTAATGGTTTAAACCAAATGTATCATAGTGAGAGAAAATTCTTATAACACGGACGTACTTCTTTTTATCACAATAAGCACAAGTAGTTTGGTGTTGCTTCCTCCTAAATTTTAGCATTCCATTAATTGGTGGTAGAGATTTATTTGGGTCAAGATAATTGTGAGTATATCTGAATTCAAATTTTTATTGGTACTCAAATTTAAATTCGATAAATAGAAAATAATATGATTTAAATTCAACTCGTTTATAATTTAATAAATTCAAAATTGATTAATAAATTCAAAAATTTAAAACTTGATTTTATTAATTTCAAAAATTTTATTAATATATTTAATTTAATTTAATTTTTTATATTATAATAATATATAATTATATATTAAAGTTAGCGGATGGATCTTTTAGTATAAAATTTTATTATTTTAATTCGATTTAATTGTATAATAAAATTATTTGAATTTAATTTGAATCTGATCAAAATCGAGTCGAGTCGAGATTAGAATCTTATCTTGCACCGCAGAAGAGACAATGGTCTTGTGTCTGCAGAAGAGACAATGGTCTTGTGTCGCGTGTGGTAGGTCAAATTGAGACCTGTTCAAATTTATGTTAATGTTGTATTTTCTCAAAATTATCTGTTTTACTATATTTATTGCCTTTAAAGTCTTATTTAAGAAATTAAAATTATATTCAATTAAAAATTAATTAATTTTTAATAAGAAATTAACAATGCTAATCTTTTTATAGAAAATATTAATTTTTTGCATATTAAACTCCTTAATTTTAGTTGAAAAAATATTTTAGGTAGAATAAAATAAAATATAAATAAGTTGAAAATTTTCAAATATTACATGATAAGTGGAGGACAGGTTTATCAGGTGAGGTGAGAAACACAGAATTTTTGAGATCCACTGCAATAAATAACTGCTCTGCACCGGCAAGCAACGACTTCGTTCAAAGCTCTTTGTTTCTCGTCTCTCTTTTTTGTGAGAGCGAGGAGGAGAAACAAAAACTCCAAATCTAGGGTTTTACATTTCGTTCAATCACATTGTAATTTCCCGAAAATTGTTCGAAAATTTAGGATAAAACTGTTCTTCATTTGCATCCCATAATCCTCAAAACCTCGAACTCGAGCTGATTGAGGTTGTTCAAATTTGATGGCGTTCCGAAGAGATGGATTGTTGATGAGGAACAACGGACATTCACTTCGTGGGTCGAGGATTGCTGCTGCGATTGCTATTGGTGTTCTTCTCGGATGCATCTTTGCTTTCTTATATCCTCATGGCTTCTTTGCTCATAATCCCCAGACAACCCCTTCTCTCTCTAAGGTTTTGAATTCTCGCTTACTCCCTAAATTTCCGTAGTCTTTATCATATTTGATGTTCAAATGGAGAATGTAGCTCTGTAATACTCCAAAAATGCCCATGAATTTTATTCCCAAAAAAAAAAAATTCTCGGAAATCATGTGAAATTTGAGGAATTAACATCTTTGTTTTAGCATAGATGTTTAAAATGAAAACCTATCACCTATAAATTAAGCTCGATTTGTCTGTTACATTGCACTGGAGTTCAGAATGGGCATTTCTGTGATGCATTTTAGAAGGGCTTTTTTTTTTTTTTCAATCTTCTGTTGTTACGTTTCTTTTACTTAACTTTGTGCTTTGTATTGACATTTGGATGCTTATGTATTGTGGCATAATCATAGATTTTATTGTTCTGCTAATGTTTTTAAGCAAGTTGAACCAACCTTTTGATTTATAATGCCTTGGCTGGCGTGTTATGTGGGATTTGATTAATGGATTTTGGTTTTTAGGCTGGCTCGGTAGCTTGTGATCCATCCGAAATGGTCAAACTGCTAAAGTCTGATATTGTAGCACTGTCTGAGAAGAATATTGAGCTGAGAAAAAAGGTCAGAGACCTAACTGAAAAGCTTCGG